>OZ012741.1:491686133-491966133 GCA_963859935.3 Lathyrus sativus
ACTTTGCCAACAACACGAAAGAAGAATAAATTTGCCCACGTCCGGACTCTTGTATCTTGTTATCACAAAGAACTACAAACTTGGCCACGTCAGGACGCACATTTCACCATTACGAATAAAGATATCCGCTGAACACAAAATGATCCTCGCCAGAATACCAACACGAAGAGTAACCAATCTTTTGTCAACGTCATGACCTCCCTTTCTCCAAATTTCAAAAGACCGAATCTATCCACGTCAGGATTAACACACCTTACCAATCCGGTAAACAAACCTGTCCACGTTAGGACGCCCACTTCTGAAGAAACCCCGTCATTCTAGGAGTAAATTGTCCACGTCAGGACTTAATTCTTCAATGATCCTTTCCCACAAACTGCTCAGCACTGACGTGACAGCGACTTCGAGATGAACTTTACTGGGGATGTCCGAAAACCAACTATCGGACACCTGCTTCGAAATTCTGATTCATGCGACTCGTTGATGACAAACGAACTCTGCTTGGGAATAAGGAGATTCTTATCCTGGCCACTCTGGCTGGGGAAAATAAGATACATTTGCATGAATGACTCTGCTGGAGACAAAGAGAGTTTTATCACGATAACTCTGTGGGGAATACCGCCGAAACTGACATTGTCATTGAATATCTCCTGCCGAGACCTTGACTGTTTGGTAATTTATTTGAGCAAGAGCTCTCTCCACCTGGACTACTAGAGTACAGAAACTGCTTCAGCAAAATAAATGCTGGAAGGATAACGTCGACTCGCCGGGGATAGCCTGATGCTACAAAATTATTCCGGCAAAATAAATGCCGGTAGGATGAAGCTGACCCTGTAGGGAAGTTGGGAACTCAAACCACACGTCTTGCTGAAGTAACCCCCCCTGCCAGGGAATATAACTCTGCTGGGGAATAGCAGATGCACCTGGTATGATTGATCTTTCTGCTGGAACGTGAACTGATATCACCAGTATTCCTGCCAAAATAAATGACAGGACCCACCATCGACTCTGCGTTGGAGAGCCTTGACCTTCGAATTCTACTGGAAGGAAAGAACATTTACTGAAAAGAGAACTCCGCTGGGAATGGCTGGATTCTCTTGGGAAAATTAACTGACTCCACTGGGGGAGAATGCATGACCCTGCGGGGAAAAAATGAACCTGTCTGAATACAGCCTTACGATCTTGGAATCGCCAAACTCTGCTGAGAACGAGTAACTTCTCTGGAGCACGTCCTTTGGATAAGCTACGGCTAGCTGGGGAATTCCATCCTTCTTCAGGAAGAACATGCATGACCTGCGTGAGGATCAAGCTTTTCACTATTGCAATCTTTTGATCATCTTCCTCGTACGGTTATGAAACCTGCAACAACACAAACAAGACACGACAAGCCTATGCAATCCAAATCGATTCAGGTTAGTGACGTTACACTCAGTCAATTCAAAGCTTTAGCAATTGTTGGCAAGGGCCAGTGATGTTATACTCGTGCTAGCTTCAATAAACTTAGGCGTTTTATCATGCGCAAAACAGTAAAGAACAGGCATCAAGTACTGAATAACACATTTTCATTGATTGGGCCCCTGAATGGCGGAGTTTTTGTACACGGGATGTAACTCCTGAAAAGAGGAAGCTACACAAAGCAAATATACAAGTATGCAAGTATTCACAAGAAGCATAAATATTGACAAATTAAATTTTGTACACATGTCGGCAACTGGATGGAGATGAACACCACGAACTGATCCTCCCATGACTCGTCCGACTCTAATGCTTTCCCGGTATCCGACTTCTGAAGAGGTTGTATCCGATAACTGACTTCTCGAACATATTCTCCCGCACTAATGCTCATTGAATTCGAATTCGGACCGCAGTCATTTGCTTTTCTCATCCCTAACTTTTGCGTGAACCGCCCTTTACGGGTTTTCAGTTCACCGGGATACCCCTTTTTGCCGAAGCCGCCCAGTGTAGGTTTTCAACTTCGCGGGTGTACATTTTTTCAATTTTATCCCTAACTTTTGCCCGAACCTTTCATTCTGTTTTTGGTTCGCCAGGATGCCCCATTTTTGCCTGGACTCTCTTTTTCTGTCCAGCGGGTCTATTTTAAGCAAAGTATTTTTTAACTGCGTCCGAATTCACAGGTGATGCAAAGTCTTCCCCGTCCATTGTGGACAACAATAAAGCTCCTCCTGAAAAGACCTTCTTGACAACGTATGGCCCTTCGTAGTTGGGGGTCCACTTGCCCCTGTGATCTGCTTGCGGCGGGAGAATCCTTTTCAACACAAGGTCGCCCGTCTGAAAGCTCCGCGGAAGTATCTTCTTGTCGTACGCTTTCTTCATTCGTCTTTGATACAAACGACCGTATGCCAGAGAAGCTAGCCTCTTCTCATCCATCAAACTCAGTTGGTTCAATCTATTCGTTACCCATTCTGCCTCGTCCAGCTGAACGTCTCGCAATACCCTTAGAGAAGGGATCTCAACTTCTAATGGTAATACCGCTTCCATTCCGTATACCAACGAGAACGGGGTTGCCCCGGTTGATGTGCGTACCGTCGTACGATAACCGTGCAAAGCGAAAGGTAGCATCTCGTGCCAATCCTTATACGTCACCACCATTTTCTGGACTATCTTCTTGATATTCTTATTGGCCGCTTCGACAGCGCCATTCATCTTGGGTCGGTAAGGGGAGGAGTTGTGATGTTCGATCTTGAAATTCTGACAGAGCTCCTTCATCATTTTGTTGTTCAGATTAGAACCATTATCCGTGATTATCCGCTCGGAATTCCGTATCGGCAAATGATATCTCTCTTGATGAATCTAGCCACCACTTGCTTCGTTACATTTGCGTAAGACGCTGCTTCCACCCATTTGGTGAAATAATCGATTGCTACGAGGATGAACCGATGCCCGTTAGAAGCCGTCGGCTCAATCTTTCCAATCATATCGATTCCCCACATCGAGAATGGCCATGGAGATGACATCACATTCAAAGGACTCGGAGGCACATGTATTTTGTCAGCATAAATTTGGCACTTATGGCACTTTCTTGCAAATTTGAAACAATCAGTTTCCATCGTCAGCCAAAAGTATCCTGCCCGCAGCAGTTTTCTCGTCATAGCATGCCCGCCAGCATGCGTACCAAAGGCACCTTCGTGAATTTCCTCCATGAGAAGCTTTGCCTCCTCTCGTCCACACAACGCAACAACACCAAGTCGTGGTTTCTTCTGTACAAGACGCCATCCGGGTTCAAATAGAAATTACCCGCTAATCTCCTGAGAGTCTTCTGATCTTGACTGGATGCCCCAAGCCGGATACTCTTTATTCTTCAGGAAATTAAGGATATCAAAATACCATGGTTTGCCATCAGACGCTTCATCAATAGCAAATACATAAGCTGGCCTGTCCAACCGAGAGATAGTGATTTGGGGAGCTTCGTTCCAGAAATTGACCTTGTACATGGAAGACAAGGTGGCAAGGGCGTCAGCCATTTGATTTTCTGCCCGCGGCACATGATGCAATTCAACTTTGTCGAAGAAAGGCAACAATCTCCTTGCATAATTCATATAATGTATCAAATTGGGCTGCCGTGTCTCCCATTCCCCTTTGATCTGATTCACCACCAGAGCTGAGTCTCCGTATACGTCTAAATGTTTGATTCGCAAATCAATGGCTTCTTCAAGCCCCATTATACAAGCTTCGTATTCGGCCTCATTGTTGGTAACAGCAAAGGTCAATCGGGCAGTAAACGGGATGTGCGACCCGTGTGGCGTAGTGATAATTGCCCCTATCCCACTACCGTAAGCATTCACAGCTCCGTCAAATATCATCTGCCATTTGGACCCCGGCTCTGGTCCTTCGTCTGGTAACGGCTCTTCACAATCCTTCATCTTGAGATACATGATATCCTCGTCAGGAAAGTCAAATCTCATCGATTGATACTCTTCAATAGGCTGCTCCGCCAGATACTCAGACAACACACTCCCCTTTATTGCCTTTTGCGAGACATATTGAATATCATATTCGGTCAAGATCATCTGCCACCTGGCAATTCTACCTGACAACGCCTGCTTTTCGAATATATATTTGATCGGATCCATCTTTGAGATAAGCATGGTTGTATGATTCAGCATGTATTGCCTCAAACGCTTGGCGGCCCAGGCTAGCGCGCAACAAGTTTTCTCCAGCATTGAGTATCGAGATTCACAGTCCGTAAATTTCTTACTCAGATAGTAAATTGCATGCTCTTTTCTCCCCGTCTCGTCGTGTTGACCGAGAACGCAACCCATGCTTCCCTCAAGAACCGTCAAATACATTATCAAGGGTCTCCCTGCCACCGGGGGTATCAAAATAGGAGGCTCCTGCAAGTACTTCTTTATTTTGTCGAACACCTTTTGACAATTTTCGTTCCATGTCACAGCTTGATCTTTCTTTAGCAACTTGAATAATGGTTCGCACGTAGCAGTCAGGTGAGATATGAACCGAGCAATGTAGTTCAATCTCCCCAAAAACCCGCGCACCTCTTTCTCTGTTTTAGGCGTCGGCATTTCTTGAATCGCTTTTATTTTAGCAGGATCGACCTCTATTCCTCTTTCGCTTACTATGAACCCCAGGAGCTTACCCGATCTCACCCCGAAGGTGCATTTGTTAGGGTTCAGCCTCAGCCTGAACTTCCTAAGCCTTTTAAACAACTTCAACAGATTCACCAGATGCTCTTCCTCCGTCTGGGATTTGGCAATCATATCGTCAACATAAACTTCAATCTCTTTATGCATCATGTCGTGAAAAAGAGTCGTCATCGCACGCTGATATGTTGCCCCAGCATTTTTCAAACCAAAGGGCATCACTTTATAGCAAAATGTTCCCCAAGGCGTTATGAAAGTAGTCTTCTCCATGTCCTCTGGCGCCATTTTAATCTGATTGTAGCCTGAAAAGCCATCCATGAAGGAGAATACAGAGTATTGAGCGGTATTATCAACTAACACGTCAATATGAGGAAGTGGAAAATCGTCTTTTGGGCTTGCTTTATTCAAATCTCTATAATCCACGCACATTCGAACCTTGCCGTCTTTCTTTGGCACTGGTACGATGTTGGCAACCCATGAGGGATACTTCGTCACAGCCAGGAAACCAGCGTCCCACTGTTTCTGAACCTCTTCTTTGATCTTCATTGCCATATCTGGTCGAGTTCTGCGAAGTTTTTGTTTGACAGGCGGGCAGTCTTCTTTCAGTGGCAGACGGTGCACAACCATATCTGTATCGAGCCCTGGCATATCTTGATACGACCAAGCGAATACATCATTATACTCTCGGAGCATTTCAACCAGTTTTCGCTTGATATCACTCTGCAGTGCGGCTCCGATACGAATATTTTTCTCAACCCCTTCCGACCCCAAATTGATAATCTCGATAACCTCGTCGTGAGGCAGAATGGCTCTTTCCTCTTGCTTCACCAACCAAGACAGTTCTTCAGGAACGTCGCTATCTTCGACAACCTCTTCTTCGGTCTGGAATACCGGGTGCTCGAAGTCGGGACGAGTCATAGGTGGTTCAAGGATGTCATCTGAAAATGGTATCCTGCAAAAGAAAGGGTTAAGTGCTTCAAAATGCGTATAAAGCGGATAACCACGTTGCCATTTTATTGAAAAATATAAAACAAGAAAGACAGGGATTACAGTATTTGCACATGAAAAAAAAACGCCATTTATTTAATGATTAACGAAGCAATGTTTATAACAACACAGCCCTAAGCAAATCCTGACGCCCCGGGCAAGACATCAGATTGTTCAACAATTAATAAAGCAAAGCATTACTGTTTAAAAGTCACAGGAACAAGCTCCTGAATGGACCAGTTGCACAGTCCTTGTCCTGGCGTGCTTGGCTGAATCCAGGCATCCATATCACAGTCGCTGTCCCCTTCATCGGATTCTGAAGCAGCATTGACAGATTCATGGCATACTCCACTGGCAGAGATGGTGATTGACTTTCTGAAATGAGGGGCCCCCACGGAAGGAGTTGATGACGACGGTCGGTACCCCAGTCCGAACCGGTCCATTTTCACAGGAATGTCCAATACTTTGCCCCAGCCTTTGGCTTCTCCGGCTTCCACTAGAGCTCGAGCTTCTTTGTACGATGAGACAGCTATCTCTGGCACTTTGCTTGGCCCGGGGCTCCTGTCCTTTATGCGCAACCCTTCGAATGCCTGGCATGGCGTCTCGTGGATCTCCCCGTCGACTTCCACATATTTGAACGAAGAAAGATGGCTGACCAGAATGTCTTCTTCTCCGCACCCGGTGACTACACTGTCTCCGACCATATACTTTAACTTCTGATGCAGGGTTGACGTGACAGCCCCCGCCCCATGAATCCAAGGTCTTCCCAGCAAGCAGCTGTACGCAGGCTGTATATCCATGATATAAAACTCCGTTGCAAACACTTCCGGCCCCACTTGCAGAGGCAATGTGATCGATCCGAAGACTGTTCTCCGCGTGCCGTCAAACGCTCTGACTACCAAATCACTTGGTGTGCACAAAATTCCTCGAACATCCAGCTTCATCATAGCCTTCTTAGGCAGCACATTCAAAGACGACCCGGTGTCAACCAATACGTGCGACATTGTCGACCCTCTGCACTCAACAGATACATGTAATGCCATATTATGGTCCCTTCCTTTCGGAGTCAAGTCGAAATCAGTAAAGCCCAGACTGTGGCCTGCATTTACATGTGCCAATACTCCTTCTAGCTGGTTCACGGAGACATCCTGTGGTACAAAAGAAGTGTCCAAGACTTTCAGCAAAGCGTTCCTGTGGGCTTCTGAACACAACAGCAATGACAGAATAGATATTTTGGATGGCGTTTGCTGCAGATGCTCCACGATTTTATAGTCGCTTTTCCGAATTAAGCGCATGAATTCTTCGACATCCTTAGATGCTGCTTCTTTTTCATTTACTTGAACCGGAACATTCTCCACCGCTTTCCCTTTTCCCTTCGCTATCCTTTCGGCTTCTACTTCAGGAGATATAAAGATCCTGCCGCTTCTTGTCATGCCTCCTGAGCCCACAACATTATCCACAATCTCCGCTGACTGCTTGTTAACATCGATTTTAATCCCGTCACAATACACCTCTAGCCCATATGACCATGGTACCGCTCTCGTGTCCTCATACGGGATTGGCCCGGCTTTAGTTATAGTAATCGGTGGTCGCTGAACTGGTGCTGAAATAGTGATCGTCTTCCTAGGAATTGTCACTGTGGCAACATCACTCTGATTATCCATTACTGCCCCTGCCGGCTCATCAGTTGCTGTTCTATCAAACTGCAATACACCTTCATCAATCAAGGCCTGAATGCCTTTCTTCAAATCCTCACACCCCCCAGACAGGGCCCAACAATCTAAGCAGTACTCATTACAACCCGGGTAAACACCCCCCTGCAACAGTCGGCTTTTTATTTCGCTCAGCGGCGTCTTCAAATCCTCAACATTCATAATCAGATTCAGACCTTCCTCAGTCAGCACGGCATTCGCCCCATGATTAGGCATGGGTTTCTGGACTATATTCGCACCGGTCGTTCCGAAGTTGATAGACTTGTTGTCCAAGAGATCCTGCACAACGTGCTTAAAAGCGTGACAACCTTCTATATCATGGCCCGGGGCCCCAGAATGAAACTCGCAGCGCCTATTTGCATCATAGCCGAACGGGGGAGTTCCCGTTATCGGTGCCAAGGTTCTCTTCTCCACCAGATTCAATCCCAACAAGGTCTGCAATAAATCAGCATAGTTAGAGGGAGGCTTCTCGAACACCCTTCTCGGCTTATTACCCTGGAATCTTCTCTGAGCTTGCTGTGCCCCCTGCTGAGGCTGCTGCTGCTGTGGCATTGGCTGCTGCTGAACCGGTTGTTGTTGCTGGATTGGTTGCTGCTGATAAGGGATAGTGACACTCGACACTTGCTGCTGCTGACGATATTGATTTCTTCCCCTGCCTCGGCCTCGGCCTCGGCCTCCAAATACAGCACTAGCTTCGCCCTGACGGCGCCCACCATAAGCTTTCCTATTACTGCCAGATGCAGCTGACTCGTCAACTTGGAACTTTCCTTGCTTAATGTTCCGCTCAATCTTTTCACCCATTAAAATCAGATCTGAAAAACTAGCCAGGGACGTGTGAAACAACATATCATGAAACAGCCCGGTGAATGTGCCGACAAACATATCGTTCATTTCTTTATCTTCCACAGGAGGACGGACCCTGGCAGCCATATCGCGCCACCTTTGTGCGTATTCTTTAAAACTCTCCCCCTTCTTCTGCGAAAGCCCGGCCAACTGGACCCGATTGGGTGCCAGGTCACTGTTATATTTGTAATGGGCTACGAACGCCTCTGCTAATTGCTTCCAAGTCTTGATATCAGTGGGCTCCAACCCCATGTACCACTCTAAGGAAGGCCCCGATAGACTATCCTGAAAGAAATGCATGAGCATTCTTTCGTCAGTGGAGTATGCAGACATCTTTCTGTAATAAGCTCGTACATGAACCTTCGGACATGTATCTCCTTTGTACTTATCGAACGCAGGCGCTTTGAACTTGATCGGCACCCTCAGCCCAGGTACCAAGCCCATTGTTGCCATGTCCAGACCCACAGCACTCTGGTTTAGGACTCCTTTCATTTGCTCTTCCAGCATTCTAATCTTTTGAGAATCATCCATCGGCCCTTCAAAGCCCCCTCCAGAGAAGGCGTCTTCCTGCTGATCCTCTTGCCACATACCGTTTCCAGCCCCGTATCCATCATACGCATTATTACGTCCAGCTCTGACCTGATTCATTCCCGGAACTCGGCCTCTGTTGCCGTACCCTTGAACACCTCCAGCAGGACCACCAGCCATAAAACCAGCACCGTTTCCGTTTCCAAAACCTCCGTAGCCCTGATTGACCATACCATAACCATCTTGCCCAAAGCCTTGAGCATTAAAGCCATACTTGCCAGCGTTGTCGAATCCCTGATCGTTAAATCCGAACCCAGCGTTGACAAAACCATTGCCTCCGAGATTATCTCCCACATTGACATCACCCAGCCCAGCGTTGTGGACAGCAGTTTCATTTCCAGCTCCGACGTTACCATTTACAGCAGTGGTAGCGTGGTTGACGTTAGCAGCATTCACATTGACGACAGGCGGAGCCACTGGCGTTGGAGTGCCATCTCCATGAGCAGTATCAACCCGGACAGACTGATGATCTTCGTTACCATGACCTGCGTTGCGAGCCAACAGAGGCTGGACCATGGCCTGCAAATTCTCTTGCCCTTTTGCTATAGCCTCCATGGTCTGCATGAAGAGGGCGAGCTTCTCGCGTACATCCTGCATCTCGTTCTGAATCTGGTCCATGACTTTCCGACAGTTGGATCGTGTAGAATAGCGGTGCAGATATTGATCTGGAATCCTGTTAAGTACCTGATACAGAGCAAGAGATAAGACACCATTCATAGATTACCTGTTATGCAATATGAATATGAATGCAATGCAATGTGTCTGTGCATTAGGGAAGTTCATTCCCCCAGTTCTAGTGCGAAGGTGCCGGTGCAGTGACAGTGTTGACAATAAGAATACCGGAGCTGAAGCATAGAAAGCCTCATATATAGCAGAGAGAATCAATAAGCCCAGGGTACAATATCACTGAGAGTACAAAGAAGGCATGACCTCAACCAACAATCCTGGTGATGGTCAGCACTATGCAAATAAAGCATACAAATAATGGGATGATCAAATCCTCCCAAAAGTCTGGTACTCCTCTATCAACTTCTTGGTCTCCGGATGGCTTGGTCGATCAAGCAGCCCTTCAACAAGCTGGTTTCTCTTCTTAAGGACACGGCGTACGTCTTCAACAGTTTCTTCCCATGCTGCTTCTCCGAAGCAATCTTCTAACTTTCGCTTCTGGGACACTGCTTCATCTCTGGATTTGATTGCCTTGTTCAGTGCGTGCTGGACACTATACCGGTTCATCACTTCTTCCTCACACTTCTTGATGCTAGACTTCAACTTCTCTTCGAGGTCGGAAATTTGCTGCTTCAGCTTATCTTCCCTCTGCTTGTTGTTGGTGAGAGTAGCATTCCAAGTCTTATTGCAAGAAGATATCTCTCGGTGTGCTGCGTCGAGCGCCTTCTTTTTGGCTTCCAGCATGTCATGGGAGCTTCTGAACTCTTGCCCCAGACGTTCACGCTTCTTCTTTTCCTTGGTCAACTCAGCTCCTAACCTGTTTACCAGCTCAATCTGCTGTTGGAAAGCATATACGGCCTTGTTTTTCTCACTGCGTGCTTGGGCTAACTCTTGCTCTAACCCTTCGTTAATCTTCATCAAGGCTTCTTTCTCCTTCACAACCTGTTCATATGCTTCTCTAGAAACAGTAGTCGGTTCTTCTACCGGAATAGGATCAAGAATTGGTGCATCTGGAAACGGCATCTTCAACTGACTAGCCCTCTCCTGAATCCAAACTCTATAAGGTGCATAGGCCTGACAGTCATTCTTTCCTAACAACGGCTTCCCTTTGTGGTTAATACTCGTCCAAGCATGTCGCAACTTGGCTAATAACTCCCCCTTCATGTCACCGGTGAAGTACAGAGATTCCTGTACTTCTTCCTCCTGAGGTGGATTCTTCAGTGCATATCCGAACTGGCGAACGAATAGAGAAGGGTTGTAATTAATACACCCTTTTCTTCCAATCAATGGCACATTAGGGTAACCAGCACAGCTAAAGAGGAGCTCAGATCCCAGCAAATCTCTATCAAACCACTCCATATCCTCCGACGATAACCTCATCAAGCGTTCTGGCCAACCAACTGGAACTGTAGTCTCTGCAGCAGATCCTCTCTTAGGAAGGTGACTCTCAAACCATATACTCAACAAGGGTACACAAAGATGAACATTCTTCCCCCTTCCCTTCTCATTCTTGTAATGCAGTGAATGGTAGAGATCTCCGAGTAAGGTAGGCACAGGATTACCAGCGGCAAACAAGTAGAAAGCATCGAAGTCCACAAAATCCGGTATATTGGGGAATAGTACTATGCCATAGATGCACAAAGCCAACACAGCATTGAAAGCAACCCAGCACCCATTCTTAGCATACTCTTGGGCTTTACCCACTAAGAACTGAAATGAGAATCCGGGAACTCCACGGGAAACAGTAGTCACAAGTTCAGAAGCATCAACGTGCAAGGCTTTTGCCAATTCCTCCGGCTTAGGTTTGGCATCATAATGAATGAATGGAACCTGGTTCTGCACAGGCAGCTCAACATACTCAGCGTATTCCTCCAGAGTTGGTCCCATAATAAAGTCAGAGAACGTAAAACACCTCAAAGCAGGGTCATAGAATTGCATCAAAGCATACAGCCCATCTAACTCTACCTCTGTAGGTTTGCACACCAATCTCAATAATCTACCATAGCTCATCCGGAAACTCCTACGAACACCCTCATCAGCAAGAGAGATCAACCCCAGTAAAGGAACAATATCAGGCGTAGGCAATTTGTAAGCAACTGTTCTTCGTAAGCTAGTCATGATCAAATACTCAGAAGTCTGGGCACTAGAACTAGGGAAATGCAAATGCACCTGCAGCACAGACACACGTTAGTGAAATGCAAATGATAATGGATATGCAAGGATGCAATGCAAGTAACATTCAACAGGGACCAAAGCTGCAGCTGAATAGCCTAAACCCAATCAAGAAAGGTCTCAGACAGACCATCCAGAAATCATCAACCCTGGTCTCAGATAGACCTAAAATAAAACTCCAACACTGGTCTCTGACAGACCTCAAACCACAACTCCAACTGGTCTCTGATAGACCTCAGATCACATCCATAATTGGTCTCTGACAGACCTCAAAACACCTCTCAAATGGTCTCTGACAGACCTCAGAATACATCTCCAAATGGTCTCTGACAGACCTCAGAATAAATCTCCACATGGTCTCTGACAGACCTCAGAATACATCTCCATAAATAACCTGATCACGAAATAGCCGGTAGTCTGGAGGTCTAGTTACCTGCATAACCCTGAATCCCCTCACAGGTGGGTGGCCCTATAACTGGCACAAGGTACGGCATCCTATGCGGTCGTCGGCGTCACAGACTTTCAGGGTTGATGATACGATTCCCAGAAGGAGTGGCATCATCAATTCCTGAAGAGGCCTCACTC
The DNA here is from genome assembly GCA_963859935.3 of Lathyrus sativus. Classification (NCBI taxonomy): domain Eukaryota; kingdom Viridiplantae; phylum Streptophyta; class Magnoliopsida; order Fabales; family Fabaceae; genus Lathyrus; species Lathyrus sativus. Next base: position 491,698,300 of record OZ012741.1, read on the forward strand.
AGCCAATTTCCAAATGATCGGTCCTCAGAGTCGACAATCCAACTAACCAGCAACCCACGCCAACCAAAGGAAGGGGCAGGAGGCCAACCAGAGGAACCTCGTCTGAGTGTAGATTTCATGGGACACCAAAGCAAGCAAAGCAAGCGGGCGCCCACTAATTTCTACTCTAATTCTAGGTGCACTCAAGCCCAGGTCCGGCTTATCTCTCAATATCAGAACACCCGTCACACCCCAAATACAGCAATAATAATCAATACATAAAGCTGAAAATACAAGGTTAGAAATATACAAACTCCATACAAAATCCTCGACGGGAAAACAAGCGCTAGGATTGACTCTCTCAAGGGACGTTGGATCCCAAATGCATAAGAACCATCGCAGTCCTTAGCAACCAGAGACTCTGGGTTCGGTCCCCAGCAGAGTCGCCAGCTGTCGCTACTGCGAAAATCGGCGCCGGCTGACAGAAGAGTCGCCACCGTGCGTTATTTATCCCACGGGAGGGAAAGGGAACGCTCAGAGTAAACCTCGCACAACACGGGAAAGGTATGGTCATCGCAACCAAAACCTGGGTTCGGGAGTCGGTTACGCAAGGGGAAGGTATTAGCACCCCTCACGTCCGTCGTACTCGACGGGATCCACGCTTGTTTTCGGGTATGGATTGTTATTCTATCTAAACTATAGGTCAAGGGTGAAAAAGAAAATAAAATGAAAATAAAAATGACTCGGCAAAGTATCGCACTTTATGCCTACGTATTCCCGTCTGGAACGAGAAATCAGAGTCAACGTAGTTCGCCTACCTACGGGAAAGGAGGGGAAGGTTGCTCGCTAGGATATCGCATCCTATGCCTACGTACTTTCATACAGCATGAAAGATCAGAGCAAACGTAGTTCGGGCCACGTGCGACACAAGCTTGTCTTGGTTGATTTTATTCCTTCTAAAAAAGGTTTTCTTGATTAACAGTCCCGGCGGACAAAAATGACGCTTTGATGAGTTCACCTTCTTTTACGAAAGAAGTGTCTTTTATTGTGTTTGAAATCTTTATTGTGTTTTTCTGTTTGTTTTGAGAAAGAAAGAGACAGAACTCTAACCTACGGTTGCGAAGGGAAACAAACTAACCTAACGTTATCATGCATGGGTTAAGACCTAGTGTCTATCATGCTCCTCTCTTGCACAGAGAGAAACAGAGATCCTACGGGATAGGCAGAAACATAAACAGTAACAGATATAATAAAGCAGTAAAATGCATGGATGCAACAGTACAAGCGAGGCAAGGGAGTCCCACTCAACCTCGAACCTAGAAAACAATAGGCGAAAGTGAACAGGCTTCACTTTCAACCCAACAGGGCAAACAGCAAACAATACAGCCAGGAAATCCAAACAATGCATCAAGCAATGAAATACAGCAAAAGATAAACAGCTTCAGCAGCTCTGAATCAACATCTGGCTTCAAGTAATCTCCAATCAGCTACAGGCTTCAACAAGCATCAATCTTTATCTTCATGGCCTTCAGGCAAGGGCTTTGACATCAATCTTCAGTCTACAATGGCTTTTCTTCCAGCTCAAACCTCCAGGATGAGGGATCAGTCACCAGAGTGAATCGGGTGTTAAGCAATCAGCTGACTACCAAAGGTGGTGAACAGACTGCTTCTAACACAAGAGACATTTTCTCTCAAGAGTTCTATCTCATAGACACTATCACCAAGCCTTCCAAAGGAAGGGGGTGAGTGTCTTAGAGAGACTCTGAATCACAGAGAAGAATGGATGCAGACAAGGCAATCCATGTTTGAGAAACAATCATTCTAATATAGAGCTCTGCCTAGCTCCTAAACCCTAGTCTCCTCAGCAGCTGCTGGCAGGAAACACCTCCTCAACTCTGACAGTTGATCTTCAATCTTTGAATCTCCAATAGCTTCATCTCCACAAATCTTCAGCTTCCCCAGGGCCCCAGACAAACCCAATACCCAATCAAACAATTAACAATCCCCAGAGGGCACACCACACCAGACAGCAGATATACAGACAGTAATAATAGCAGTAGGGGAATCCTAATTTTTCTCTAAGGGATCTAATAGCTACCCATAACCCATATAGTCCCATAACTAATCTATTCAAACCCTAAGTCCTAAGGGAGAAAATTGAACTTCCTAAGTTGTCACCTAAAAACCCTAGTTTTGATCATGATATTCAAGCATTTATTAATCACCTAAAATTAACTCCTAAAAATGGGAACTAAAATATTTCCACAAGCTTAACATCTCATCTAAACAATATGAAAAGAATGATCAAAAAAGATTAAAGCATGTGAGAGAACAAAAATCACAAAAATAATGCATGAAATGTAACTATTTATTATGCCATTTATTTAGAAAATATGAAAAAAATATGAAATAAAATTAAAAATGAAATTTTATTTTCCTATAATATTCTAGACATTTTAATGAAAACATAGTAAAAAGAATGGATTAAAAAGCATTTTTTATGAATTATTTATGAATTTTCAAAGATGGTAAAATATTAAAATGAAATTAAGAAAATTAAATGAATTAAATGAATGAGGGGGGTGCATTCAGTAGGCGCGCTCAGTTCATTATTGGATGGGCCAGACAGGGTAGGGTGCAGATAGCGTTTGGACAAGGCCCAGAATTCTCAGCAACAAAGGAAAATAAAAGAAGCGCCAGGGGGGGTGAGAAAAGCAACAGATATCACGTTCAATATTGGTTTGGGCCTAACTCTGGGGGTGTGGTTATCAACAGCACTCAGGCCCGCCCGTTTCAATTAATGAAACGGTGCGTTTAGGGCCAGGGTAATCTCCCTCCAATTTCAGATTAAACAACAGCCACTAGATCCTACCCTAAGTCAAAGGTCTTACTCTAAACGAAGGGTCACGATTTCGTCTTCTTCCCTTGGCCTGAAACTAGGGTTTCCAACACCATGAACATCCATGCACGCACAGCTTTCTCCCTTTCTGTTCTCACTCCACACGCAATGAATCCTCATGATGTAAACATGAAATCTATTCCAAATCTCTCCCTCTACAAGCTTAGGGCATCAATTCACTTTGAAATTCACCACATCAACAAATTCGATTGAGTCAATATCCTGCCTCCATTGAAATGCACTGGTATAGACCTTCACCATTCTTCCTCAGACTTAGCCTAAATTAAACTACACCTAATGGAGATTAACACATGCTATCAAGTTGCAATTATCACACACTCATCCAAGAGATTCGAACACAAACAGATTATGGCACCTGTCACTAACCATCACCAAATCTCTCCAAATTCATCTAACCTAATCTCCTAACCACCTAGATTAATTCTACACTAACAAAATCATGCCAAATTAACTAGATCAAGTAGTTTGAATGAAAACTTACCTTGTAAGAAATCTTGAGAAACAGCTATGGAAGATATGGATCTGAAGCTTCTAAGTACTGGATCTTGATCAATCCTTGATGTATGTGATTCTGTATGCACAAACTTGGAGTTTCCTTGCTTGAATCATGCAATCCACTTGAACTTCAATCTTGATGCTCTTGGAAAAAAGTGCTCGAAAATGGATGATTCACACCAAAATTTTGCTCCAATTATGATCTATGATGATGATGGAGTCAGATTGAGTTGATTTTGATGAAAGTTGGTGAAGGTTTTGAGAGAATTGTAATGAAACTTTTATGGAAAAGTATGAGAGATTTTGTGAAATTCTTGGTGCAAATGAGGCCAACCCTTGATCAATGCACATTTCATGAATATATAGACCCCAAATGAACATTCTAGATCCATCTTGCACATTCCCTTGTTTTCAAATTTTGATCCACTTTGATTATGTTTCTTAAATGATAAGCAACCATGGATAACTTCATTTTTTCCTTCTAAACTCAAAAAAGTGTGTGAACCATTGTTCTTAGAATTGTTTTTCCATTCAAAATCATATATTGGAAGTCTCCATTTGGACTTGTAAATCTCCCAAACCATTTTCCAACTTGAAATTATTCACTTTATAAGCCTTTTTAGTTCATATTTTGACCAATTGTGTAACTCCATGCTATGAGCTTCTCCAATAACTTGTGACCTTCTTTCTAGACTTAAAATCCCATTTGGAGCAAGTTTGATGTTGTAAGTTTTTCCATTTGAGGCCTCCTTGTATGAGTTTTGGGTATAGGTTAAAATGACCTGTAATTCACAAATGCCCAAAATACCCTTTGCTTGTCAAGACCATAAGTTGAGTTCTCCACATAATATGAAGGCATACCATACCATTCTAGAAAGCTAAGACAATGAGGAACAACTCTTATGTTGACCAAGAATTCATTTGAAATCTCCTTGAGGGGCAAAACTAGCTTGGAAGTCAAGTCACTTTCACAGACAAAAATTCAGACACCCCAGATGACCTGTAACTTGCAAGGACCATAACTTGAGTTCTATAAATCTCCTTGAGGTCTTCCACCACTCAAATTAAAGGTCTTGAGATCCTCTACAAGTTTCATGTTGGCCAAGAAGCCATTTGAAGCTAGCATTTTGACTTATCTTGCTTGGAAGTTTGACCTAAACTAGGGGATTTTACAGAGAAACCCTAATTTAGTAACTCCTCTTCTCCTTGATTTTTCTTGAATTCTCCTTGTCATATCTCCATATCCTTCTTCATATGTCAAGTGTTGATCCCCACATCTCTCCAATAGCCTTGAATGCTCTCTTAAGTCAGTCAGTTGACCTAGGGTTGACCTAGGGTTGACCCAGATGAAACCCTAGTTGACTGTCTTCAACTGTAGCTCTTGTGCCTTCATCAATGACTTGTTTTCTTCTCCAAATGACTTTATAAGTCTCTCATAAAGTCTAGATGCTCTCCATACCTTCACTCCACAGCTCACAACCCTCTTGTTGATCCTCAGATACCCTCAGCTAGGAGATAGACTCAAGGCTTGATCTGCTGAACTCTTTGCTTTCAAATTCTTTCCTGATGACTTGAATGAGATTGAATTGGGATAATAACCTCTTGATAGGCCTCTAGAGATGAAAATAATGATTGGTCCCCTGTTGAATGACTTGCTATGCTTATGCTATGCAGATGGTTAGTCTATGTACATGACTCTATATGCAAATGCTAATGATAATGAAACATGAATCCAAGGAATAAGGTTGAGCAAATTTTAGGGTGCAACAAGGATGAACTTGCTTGAGTAGCTTGCCATGAGATGACCTCAAGATGGCTTGCCCCAGAGTTTGTACCACGAATAGATTCATCATTGTTTAACTGATTCTTGTGGTTGGCTTCAACATACTTTTTGGAGTAGCTCGCCCTTGAAAGAGCGTTGAAGCGACTTGACTTATCCTGATTGAACATTGGAGGAATTTATCCTCAAGTCAAAGAAACTCTAGGTGGCCTGCCCCTGATTGGCGTGATTCACTTTTGATCAACCGCTTATTGAATGGTTTGCCCCATGGTCGACCGATGCTTGGGGATTTGCCTCAGACTGACTGATTTCATGCTCTCGGATGTCAATGCCCCAGGTCCAATAGGTTATGTGGTATACTTGGTTCTGGTCCAGACCGCTGAATAATCCAGTCATGCTTGATTGCTTTATGTTGGAATTTCCTTAATGCCAACTACTATCTTGTAAATAAAATTGTTTGTTCACGAATGGTAATCTCAATGCAAAGTTCATGCAAGTTTTTTTTTTGTTGACAGAATTGTCTTTTATCACGTGTCGTGAGAGTGAAACGAATGGACCATTTAGTCCAAACGTTGTGCTAACTGGATTGGCACGAAAGATATATCAAAGATAATGACACCAATGCTGATGATTATCAAATATGTAAGGAGTCAGGTTACGCAACCTCGCAATAGTATGCTTTCAGATTAAACCTCGCCTCAATTAGGTCTTTCGAGGGTTATAACGTGGTCTGGTTCACGGTTATATAAACAAAGGATATCAGGCTCAAACTTAATTTGTACCCACCCCTTCTTCTTGATGATCTCCATACCTACGTTCAGTTAATTCTGTGCATGCTTACCTTGACGGTGTAAGCTTGATGGTTCAAGGTTTGCCTGAGATGGCAGTCACCTTATTTTGATTTTGATGGAAGTCAGTGACCCCTTGATTTGGGTGACCACTGAGTCTTATTTTGTTTTTGTTGAAGGCTTGAGGACCTCTTTTATTTTGTTTTTGATCCCTAACTTTTGCATGGACTGACTTTGCTTGTCAGATCCATCGGGATAACCCTGATTTTTGCCTAAGTCCCCTTTTGAGGTGTTTGACCTAGCAGGCTTTTGATTGATTTTTTTTTGGATTTTGTTGGAGGATTGTGACTGCCATGTCATGGGTCATTGATGAATGACCATCTTGTCTTTTGGATTTTTGCTTTGTTGATTCGAATGCGGGGTTAGATTAACTGAACACTACCCTGCCCCAGGTTGAGTGTAAGGGTTTGAATATCCGAAGGAAACTCCTACTTCTAGGCTCGAAGTGGTTTACTAGGGATTAACTCCTTATATCTCCGGTGTTTAGGGGAATTAAAACAATGCCTGTACATCATCGATGAGATTCTATCTGAAAGCATACGGTTTGCAATTATGGGTATTTTGTTTTCGTCATCCTCCCTTCAATCTTTGCTAAAATAACAGTGATGAAGTGGAGTGGATAAAAGGTGTATGTGTTTGTGCTTGTGCTAATGAGTGAATACGACATGACTGATTCGAAAAATGCATAATCATTTCATTAATATTACCATTCAAAATAACAATGTTTAAACACAAGTAGCAATTAACAGGAAATAAACTACAAGATGCAAATGATAAAAAGCGCTCAAGGACTGCCAATGTTGAGGATGTATGCCTGTCTGAACCACTGGCTTTAGGAGATGACCCTTGGAATCTTCGAGCTTAGACAACTGAGAGGTTAACATGGACAACCAAACCTCCTTCTGGAAAAGAGATATATCCTTTGTCAATCAGTTGTTGCACCTTGGCTTGAAAGGCTTTGCATTCCTCAGTTGAGTGCCCCATGGATCCTCCATGATATCCACACTGAGCATTGGGATTGTACCCCGGAGGGTAAGGTTCTGGCACAGGCTTAAGAGATTTAGGCTCCACCAATGAGTTTTGAATCAGATGTGGGAGAAGTTGATTGTGCGACATAGGGACCGGATGAAGAGGAGCAGTCCTTCTTTCCAAGTTGTTGCTGGGCCTATTCTGATTACGGCGCTGATTATGATATCCTCGACCATGGGCTCGTTGATTTGCATGAGGAGCGACACATGGCTTACGGGACGAAGCTTTAGGCATGGCTGATTTCCCATAAGGATAACATGGAATTGGTAATGATGCCTGTTGAGCAGATGAGGGACCACAGAGTTTTGTTGGTACATCATGAAAATACTCAACGTTTGCTATGAGTGTGCTGGTTTCATCCTTCTCTTCCTCATGGAAATCATCGAAAGATTCAATCTCACTGGCCTGGCTGCCTGGTGCGTCCTGGATTTGCCCACTTTTGAGGTAACTTTCGAGGCGCTCTCCTACAATCACAAGGTCAGAGAAGCTTGATGGTGTACAACCAGCCATTCTTTCAAAATAAGAGCCCTGCAAGTTGTTGATGAACATGTCAATCAGCTCCTTGTCCGAGAGTGGTGGTTGCACTCTTGCTGCGAATTCTCTCCACCGCTGTGCATATCCCTTAAAAGGTTCGTTTTCATTCTGAGATAGGCTTTGCAACTGCATGCGGGTGGGAGGAGTGTCTAGATTAAACTGGTAAAACTTTAGAAAAGCGCTGGCTAGGTCCTTCCACGATTGGATATGACTCCTTTCTAAATCTGTGTACCAACTTAATGATGCCCCACTCAGACTTTCTTGAAAACAGTGGATCATCAGCTTATCGTCATGAGTGTAAGGGGTCATTTTTCGACAGTACATCACCAAATGACGCCTCGGGCAACTAAAGCCGGTGTATTTCTCGAAGTTGGGTATCTTGAATCTTGGAGGGATCACCAAGTCTAGCACTAGACACATATCAGCAGCGTCAAGGCCGAGTATATCAGACACTCTCATAGCTTGAATTGTCTCCTCGAGAGTGCGAAGCTTTTCTTCCATGGGATCAGTCTTTGGCATCCTCGGGGGTCGAGTTGGAACTTTTACTTGCGGAGGATGGCCATCCGGCGGAAGATCATATAGTGGATTAGTTGTCACAGTAAATCCTGGTGGAGACTCAAAATCCTGGCGGTTGTTCTCTGGCATAGCTACCTCAACTTGCCTTGTTTGATTGGCCCTTCAAGGCGTCTACGTTCCTCTTTGCTTCAAACGCTCCAAAGCTCTCACGAGTTCAGTAGGAGTGTCGGGAAATCAACTGCAGGTTATGGACAAAGGATGGGTAAGCTTGGCATCTTGGTCAGGGAAGAAAATGCAAAATGATGCAGAGATGCTTATGCAAATGCAATGCAATGAGTGCACACGAGAACAAATCAACATCAAGGATTAAAGTCACAAATCCTGCAAGACAAAAAAGTATCTCTCCCCTTGGGTGGGCAATCTATTGGCTTATAAGAGGGTATCCCAAAGGATTTTAAAACAAAGTCCCATGCACTAACCCTCAAAAGTTTTCCATCAGAACGACTACTCGTAAGACAGTAATCCTTTCAAAGGATGAACATAGAGTTATGTTTTAGCAACCTTCGGAATAAGGTTCTACAGAAGGTCCTCAGAGTCACGGACTCCCAAGTTGGAAATAAAGATGCCGTTACGACTACACGTAAGACATAATCATCCCAAAGGGTCTCATCTGAGCGGTGGGATTCGATCCAACTCAACGAGTCCTAAGTCTCGCAAATCAGAAAGAAACCACCTCCTAATCTTAGTGTATACTCGAAAAGCTCGGGTAGAAAGCTTTTGTTCTTATAAACCAACCCAAATAAACCCCACAGGTTAGAAAGGAACACAAATAAATAATAAAAGCAAATACATCAAACATGCGACAAACAAACTAGGCTTGGCTCACTAAAAGTCCCCAGCAGAGTCGCCAGCTGTCGCTACTCGAAAAATGCATCATGCAACGACGGGGAGGCGAAAAAGATAGGACAAAAGAGTCGCCACCGAACTTTATTTATCCCATGAGGGGAAAGGAAAATATCGAGAAAACCTTTAATAAAGAAATGGATAAGATGGTCTCGCGACCAAGAACGGGTTCGGAAGCCGGTTATGCAAGGGGAAGGTATTAGCACCCCTCGCATCCATCGTACTCGATGGGAACCTTTTGTTTGTCGATGTGTGAATTTATTTGCTTAAACATTATGCTATAAGAAGTGTTCCACGGGGTAAAAGAAGGGTTAGAAATAAGAAAGTTAGGAGGAAAGAGAGAACGGGGAAGAAAAGAGAAAGAACAGACTCGGTAGGACTTCGCAGTCCTATGCCTACGTATTCTCAATAGATGTGAGAAAGTCAGAGTCGACGTAGTTCGGGGAACTACAGATATGGGGGGAATATGCTCGGCAAGGATTGTGGCCCTTGTGCCTACGTATCTTTACTTGAATGAAGTAAAGAATCAGAGCAGCCGTAGTTCGGCCTACGGTGTGCGGGGGGAGCTATGGTAGACGATGCTATCGTGCGCATTCTAGCAGTTAGGCGTATTGCTGCTCGTTCGTTGGAGACTTAGGCGTTACCTGTTTGCGGTAGAACGGACGTAGCATGCCTTTCTGGGAAAGAGTGGAAAAAGAAAAAAGGGTGCTCGCTAGGATATTGATTTCCTATGCCTACGTATTCTCAACATGCAAGAGAAATCAGAGCAACATAGTTCGTGCCTATGATGCGGATAACCGGTGTGTTTGTGTGGATGATATTATCGTGCGCATTCTAGCAGTTTAGGTGTTTTGCTGCTCGCATGTGAGGAGACTTATGCGTACCTGTTTGCGGTAGAACGGACGTAACATATCCTGTTTGAAAGTTTGGTTTTCGCCATGCGAGGCAAGGTATCATGTTTGATTGGTTGAGATTGTTTTCGGGCGAGATAGATCCTCGGATAGTAACCCCTACGGGTAATACCCAATTCTTTATCTCAAAGTTTTTGTTATAAAAGGGTGTGGCGAATGAGGCGTCTTCGTATTGAAAGACGAGCGTCGAAACCACCCTCACTACAGTAGGCATCCCAACACTCGAAGAGAAAGAGGTCTACACCCAATCCTCTCTCTTTAATTCAACATAAAGAGAGCTTCATTCTCTTATTAAAGTGTTTTTGGTTTTGAAAGGTAAGTACTTTGCGACAGAGAACCCTACGGTAAACGTCAGCACTCGGGATAGGAGAAGGCCTACGCCTAACCACTCCACGACCATTCAATTTTTATTGTGAAAAGAAGTTTGAAAGCGCACTCGGTACGGGACCGAGGTTTTAGGTGACGAGGGTTGCGAAAGGAAGTTGTGAAAGTGAGAAATGGTGGATAAAGTCGCGTCTTCGTATTGAAAGACGAGTGTCGAGACCACCCTCACTATAGTGGGCATCCAAACACTCGGAGAAGAAGAGGTCTACACCCAATCCTTTCTTTTTAATTCAATACGAAGAGAAATTAATTTGGAAGATGAGATTTGAAAATGGACTCAGCACGAGACCGAGGTTTTTTAGGAGAGAAGGGATTGAAAACATCTTCGTATTGAAAGACGAGCGTCAAAACCACCCTCACTACAGTGGGCATCCCAACGCTCGAAGAAGAAGAGGTCTACACCCAATCTTCTATTTTTAATTAAATACAAAGAAATATTTGTTTATTGAAAAGATTTGATAACCTGCCAAAGAGATGAGAAAAATTCAAATATATACAGGAAATGGATAATATACAAGATATATAATCAACAGTCCACCAATTTAAATTTTAATGGTTTCGATATTTTATTAGGTATTTTTTGGAAGAATGTACAAGTGTTGAATATTTACAAGATAGTAATAATATACAAATATAATATGTACAAGAATATAAATGACTGAAAATAAAACAGTTGTATATTTGACAGAAAATTAAAGCAATGGTATATTGACAGAAAATAAAGCAGTTGTATATTCGACAGAAAATTAAAAAAGTGGTATATTGGTTAGTTGATTGAATCGGGACGCAAAGAATGGGATCTCGTCTTAACCGCAAACAAAATGTCGATTAATCGAAGGTAGTCTATCGCGATCCCAAAGTAAGGAAGATGACCCCAATGGTCATCCCCCATAGATTTGAAATCGGGAAGGTTATCGACTTCGAAAATCTGACGCTTGCGGATAAAAAGACTTCATCGATCCACAAGTCAAAAATAAAATCGAATCGGAATAAGAAAAAAGAAAGAAAAGAGGTGGTCTCAGATCCTTTGTTTCACGTCAATAATTTGACGGTTAAACGATGGAAATGTCGTCATCGACCAAAACAGTAAAAATGGAACCAAAAGCCCAAAAATAAAAGAGAAATGGAATTCAACTTTTAAATAATATTGAAATTTAAAAATAAAAAAAAAGATAATATTCAAAACTTCTAAAAGTAATATAATAGAAATTATAAATAAAACATTAAAAAGGTTCTAAACAAAATAAATATAATATCTATATATACAAACTATATAAAAAATAAAAATAAAAGATACAAAATGTCCTAAAAGAAAAAAAAAAACTAATTAATATATACATATAACTTATTTACAATTTTTATAAAATAATAATTCAACCTATATTTACATAACCTAAACAGACCCTTTTTTATAAAAATAATTATAGTAACATTTACATAATAATAATGGTATTTACAATAAATAAAATATATATAATACAAAATTTAAAATAAAAAAAAACAAAAGAAGAAGAACAAATGGGGTGAGGAATGAAAACAGAGGAGTATGTGTAGATCTAAGATCGGATGGGCTAAAAGCCCATTATCCCAAAATAAATAAATAAAATAAAATAAAACAATAAATAAAAAGAAAAAAAAAAAACAAGAGGACGAAAATCTTCTTCTTCTTCGTATCACTCTCACGCTTGCCCTCACTACTTCTTTCTCATTCTCACCCTGTTTCGTTTTCTCCATCTCCAATCTCTCTCTCTGTCACTGTTTCAAAATCACATGTTCTTCTCCATCTCGTTTTTGCTTGTGTGTGGGTTTGTGGTTTACGGTGAGTTTCAGAAAGAAGGTTATGGAAGCCGTTTGAAGCTGAGTTGTTGGCCATGGGTTAAAGATTCGAAGTGGGTTTTGGGTTGTAGACGAATCTGAGTTTGATTTTAAAGGTGAGTTACACGGATGGTGAAGGTTTTTGGAAATTTTTCTGGGTTTGAGGATGTTGGTAATGGTTTGGATGGTATTACGGTTATGTGAAAATGGCGTTTTGTTGTCTGATTTTCTAGAGAAGAGCTTGATTGAAGCTCGTTAATGGCCTTTGGTTCGCATAAGCTTTCGGTGTTTCGGAGAGTAAAAATGGGTTGGCTGGGTTTTGAAGGTTGAACGAAGTGCTTTAAGGTTGGTTGTAGGTTCGAATCTGGGCAACAGTTTGAGGTGAAGATGAAGGTTCTTTGATGGTTCTGGGTTGTTTGTTGTGTTTATGAAAAATGGAAGGTTGAAATTTGGTAAATGGAGTTTTGATGAAGGTTTGGTACCGGTTGAAGAAATCGTGAAAAATTGTTACTTTTGGTTTGAAGAAACGTTTGCAGTGAAGATTTTTGTTGGAGATTCTGGGTAAGAAAAATGAAGAAGATGATGGAGTTGTGCCTGGAGGCAGAAGGGGCTGCGGCTAGGGTTTATTGGTTTTTAGGGTTGTCTCCCCTATGAAGGGATGATGAATAGGGTCTTATACCCTACGAAAATGACACATGGCAGGGGGATTAGTGACTGATTAATGGCTGATGAGGATTAGCAAAACTGATTAATTAGATGCTGATTAAATGATTAATTGATGGTGATAACAATGCAATGACAATGATAATGCTGAGGATTAAAGAAAAAATGGTTTAATGATAATTAAAATAGAAACTAATTAAAATTGATTAAATAAAAAGCTAATAAATAAGATCCTAATTAAATCAAATCTAAATAAATAAATTCTCAAATAACTAGTAATAAATAATAATTAAAAGAAAATGATTCTATTAAAAAGAAAACTCTAAATAATATTAAACTAAAATAAATCTAATCTAAAAATTGAAAATGAATAATTAAAATAAAAAAAATAAAAATCTAATAACAATTAAAATCTAGACTAATCAAAATAAATTTACTAATAAATGAAATTTACAATAATAAAATGAAAATAATGCTAATTAACCTATTTCTACAATATTAAAACATTTTATAAACTAATAATTAAAACCTATTTTAAACTCTATTAAATTAATTAAATGAATAAATAAAAGGAAATAATTCTATCCTAGTAATAATCTAATTAATAATAAATAAATAAAAATCTAATAACTTTAAAAAATTCTAATTAAAAAAAATCTATTTCTTAAAAAAACAACTTTGATTCTAGAAATTTATAAAATAAAAAGAAAACTCTAAAAAACTAAGTTCTAATAAAACTAAATAAACTAAGGAAATAAAATCTAAATTATTAAAAATTAACTAAACAAAATCTGACTATTAAATGAAATAAATTAATCCTAATTTAATAATACTAATAATGACCATAAATCCTAATTTGATAATATTAATAAATACCATAAATTCTAATTAAACTAGTAATAATATCTTACACTAAAAAAATATTCTAATAAGTAAATAAATAATTAAAAGAAAACAATCTTAAAAAAGATAATCTAAAATAAATCTGACTGTTAATTAATAAAAATAAATTAATCCTAATACTAAAAATAAGATCTTAATAATATTAAAAATGAATAAATCTATTTCCAAACTATTAATATTAACAAAAAAATAATAATAAAAAGACTAACAAATTAACAAACCTATAAAATAAATCTATCTAAAAACTATCTTCTAAAAAAATAAAATAATCTAAAAATTAATTAAAATCTATATTAAACTATTAAAATTCTAACAAAAAAACTAATTAATAATCTATTTAAAACTTAAATCCTATTCTAAACAATTATTAAAAAAAAACTATTTTAAAAAATCTATTAAAATCAAAGACTATTTAAATGGAAAATAAATAACTATTCTAAATCTAAAAATATAATAAATAAATAAAAATCAATTAATTATCTAAATAAAAAGAAAATAATTTTAAAATTAAATAATTAAAAATCTATATTCTAAAAGTAAACAAATATCTAAAAAGAACTCTATTTCTATGTAACAAAATAATAAAATCCTATTTTCTATTAAAAGCTTAATTAAACTAATTCTAAGTCTAAATAATAAAAATAAAAACCTATTTAATTTCTAACAAAAAAATATATTTTTTGCACCTAATTAAATTAAAAGTTAAAACAAAATATATACTGGAAATTAATATTTTGAAAGAAAAATGAGAGATTAAAAAGGACTTAAAATCTACAAAAATACCCTTTGGCCACGTGTCGCGCTCCTATTGGACAAAAAAAGTCGAGATTTGAAAAACGCTCAATCTGGGGTGGACACGTGTCTAAACGGCATGAAATTAAATAAAAAATGCAAAAATATTTACAAAAGCTGGCGGACAAATTTAGGGTATGACAATCATCACTTGTTTTGAGTTCTGTCCTAAAGTTCACTTGTTTACTTCAAGTGCAAGAAAAGTTGTATTTTCATCAAGGCATTGGTTGGATCTCATTTGGGAGTCTTCAAGGTTTTCCCTGCTGCACAAGCTTGCTTGGAAGTCTACAAGAGGTTAGTTATCACTATCTTGATTTTGGACTTCCATGAACATGATTGGTGTACATTAGTTGGAACAGTTTTGTATATAAGTGCAGCTCATGTATGAATCTGCCATGACTATTTGTTTTGCTCATCAATATGTTTAATATCCTCCTTGTTATTATACATTTTTGTGATGCTATGTGTTTTTTCTTGGAGACTCTCTTAAACATTGCCCTATGTCATATATGAACATAAGAAATAATTGCTTGCAACTGTCTTGGAGATTGATGCTGGATCTGACTGTTGATCTTTTCCATTAATGAATCATGTTGTTGCTGTCTAGATTAAGTGTTATGCTCATGTTTGGAATGGTTGGTAAACCATTTTTCATTTGAAGACCCTTGTAGAGTGTGCTTAACATTGCTCTTGATGTGCTTGACATTTTCTGTTTGAGTCTAGTTTAGGGCAGTTTTTGTTTTGGTTATTAAACTGTTTTGAAACTATCAACATGAGAGGCCTAGGTCAGTGGAAATATTAGGTGTTGTCATGTCTAATATTTCTCAGTAGAAACATAACCTTGTTCATACTTGGACCTATCTAACATAGTTAGAGCTTGCATTGTGAGTTGTCATTCAGTTTCTTTGTTTAAAGGGTTGCTGTTAGCATTTATGTGAAGATGGATTTATCAATCCATGTTGAGATACTTAGAGTGGTTGGCTCTTTGCATTTAGCTTCCTAGGCATTGTAATGTAAGGCTCCTGTTTGTGTTTAGCTTTAGTTTAGAGTTGTGACTTTAGACTTTAAGTTTAGTTTGATGGTTGGAGTTGGGATTCAAACAATGTGGTTTATATCCATGACTGTTTTTTTAGACTAAGTTTGTCAACTTTTATTTAGCTATTGCCATGCTGTGTTTTCATGAGAAGCAGTTTGGGTAGGATGAGGCCAGATTTGTGTTAATGAGGTCTTGTATGGACTGTTGGATTGTTGAGAGCAGGTTTTCTTGGTTTGATTGTTTAGAGAAGTTTGGTTGTATTTGGTGAGAGTCTTTTGGTGCTGTTAAACATTAGTGTGTAGGTTAGTGGGATAGCATCGTTAGATTCTCTGTTTGAGGTGCATTTTATGTTTTGTTGTGTTTAGTGCCTCTCTTTTGGAGGCCTGGCCTGGTTCATGTTTCTGGATCAGTCTAGCTTTTAGTAGGTGCATAGGTTTGTCATTAGAGTGAGGGATGTCTTGAAGATTTAAGGTTGTTGTGTGTTGTTTAGATCTTTGGAAGGCAGCTTGTTTGTCTGACTGTTTAGTCTGAATCTGGAGGTGGTTTGTGTTGAGCTCATGATGATAGACCATTAATGACCTGTTGATAAAATCAGTAGGAGATCTTCAAGTATGCTCTGATAGGAGAGGGCCATTAGCTTATTGTCTTGAGTGAACCCCTTTTAGCTTGTAAGTCTGTTAGAAGATTGAGGTACAAAATTGATGAATGAAGCTAGCATAATCATGTTGATTTTCATAGTAGTACTTTCAGGACTATCTATGAACATCTTTTGCCATAAGCCAACTTTCTAATCATGACAGTTTTGCTCCTTTTGCTGTTGGTAAAAAAGGCACTTTGTTGTTTAATGATGATTAAGTCTTGGTTTAAACTCACTGTCAAGAATTCCTCCTTGTGAGGTCATGATACTTTGAATCCCTCTACAACTGTTCTTGGAAGCTAAGTTTGTTAGCTTATGCTTTTTAGCTGCTAGTTTCATGTCACATGATAGGAGTTTGTTTATGGTTGTGATTTCCATCCAGGGGGATCTGTTTGGAAGTGGTTTGTTAACCATTTTCTTGCTGTCATGAATATGCATTTCATGTTGAGACCAGTTGTATGCAGACCTTTCTTATTTGGCAGTTAGCAACTTTTTTGGAGCATACAAGTGTGTTGTGCATGCCTTGATCATATGTGTCTTAATTATTGTGAATTTCATATTGAAACCTCATATCAGCTTGTTGGATCTTTGCTAACAGTCAATTTCCACTAGACTTTTCTAAAGCTGTTAATGTCATTAACTCAGTCTTTTAAGATATGGTGTACATAAGGGCCTTGATGCATAACATTGGATTGACAACTTGGTCATTGGAGTACCAAGCCTAGTTCATGACAAGGCTGTTTTTTTCTCTCTTTAGTTGTAATCATCAGATAAGTTTGTTCTACATCTGAGGAGACTTTGGTTTTGCCTTGAAATCCATCTGTTTTAGTTACATCACAAACTACTTGAAATTACTTTGTCCCAACTGCACAAGGCGCATTACAATTGGAGTTTCATTTCTATTCATAAGGTGTGGATATTTGAAGGTCAATTGCAGGCCTGTTATTTGGTTGGATCATCATGCTTTGGTGATTGATCCTACTGCTATCCTGTTTTGAACCTTGTCATAACAACTTGTACAACAACTGCAGTTCATGTGCCATTTTCTAATTTGATTTGGTTTTGAATCCTCTTTAAGTTTGAGTTTCATAAACCATATATTTGAAGTATGTACAAGCGTGTGATTGGCCTGAACATGTCTTGATTTGAGCTGTGACTTAAAAAAATCATTTTAAACCCTTAGCCTGCATTTGCAATCGAATTTCATTTTGAGTTCATTATTTTGAAAAACTGTTAGCACCATTGTGATCCTCCTTAAAATTCAAGTGAGTTAGAATCAAATTTTGTTAAATTTGGTTGAAATTTGATCAAGTTTGAGATCAATCCGTTTGGACTTGTCTTGCTTGTTTTCCTCTTTGATTTTTGCCCAGAATATTATGCCTTTGAGGTTTATGTATTATTAGGGGTGGCATAATTCACGGATGTATCACCACCCCAATGGTTGTGACTTTATTTGCGTAGGCATGATGTCTGTAAATATGCATGCCATCTTGTAAGTCCTAATGAAACCTCATCTTTGTTAATATGCATCTTTGTTAAACATCCCCTTCCATCTTTATTAAGATGTACCCGCATTCTTCGTTAAGATATGCTTTGGTTTTTACCTTTCATTAAGTCTTGAAAGAACTTTCCCCTTCTTGATATCGTAATATCTTAATGTTTGTTTTGGTTGTAACCATTTATCTTGATTGAAATCCTTGCTTATTGTAATATGCTTGTTTATTGTTAGTTGTAACCATATCTCTTGTATTCATAATGTTTGAATATTGATTTGTTAAGTTATTCCCCCAAGTGATGGAACTCTTTAGTTCTCATCCAAGTTGCTTAATTCTTTCTCCTTCTAAAGGAAAGTCTCTCTATTGACCTTTGGATCATAGATAGCTCATTTAAACTCATAGGTCTGGATAGAACCTTCTCCCCTTTTTGGTCTGTATAGAACCTTGACCCTCTTTTGGTCTGGAAAGAACCAATTGATCCTTATTCTGTAGTTCGTGCCCGAACTACGACCGCTCTGATTTCTCATTGGACAATGAGATTACGTAGGCACAAGATGCAATATCTTGACGAGCAACCTTCCCCCTTCTTCCTCCTTTTGGTTTGGATAGAACCAATTGGTGTTACAAAGTAGAGTTAGGTAGAGTTTGGTTAACTCTATGTAAGAATAATGGAGATGATTACTTACTCCCCTTTCTTGAGCGTTCATCTTCTTACTTGTCATCTCTCTTTGCCAACTTTAATTTCATTCTCTTTTTGAGTTTTATTTTAAAGCTATGAACTTTGGCTTGTTAGCATCTTTGTGTATTTGAGTTTGACTTAAGCTCCGTTCTTGTAAGCATTTATGATTGATTCATTTCTTAGAAACTTGAAATTTTTCCCCTATGAAGTATTGAACTTCTCTCCTCTTGTTGTGACTTTATTTGCGTAGGCATGATGTCTGTAAATATGCATGCCATCTTGTAAGCCCTAATGAAACCTCATCTTTGTTAAGATGCATCTTTGTTAAAGATCCCCTTCCATCTTTATTAAGATGTACCCGCATTCTTCGTTAAGATATGCTTTGGTTTTTACCTTTCATTACGTCTTGAAAGAACTTTCCCCTTCTTGATATCGTAATATCTTAATGTTTGTTTTGGTTGTAACCATTTATCTTGATTGAAATCCTTGCTTATTGTAATATGCTTGTTTATTATTAGTTGTAACCATATCTCTTGTATTCATAATGTTTGAATATTGATTTGTTAAGTTATTCCCCCAAGTGATGGAACTCTTTAGTTCTCATCCAAGTTGCTTAATTCTTTCTCCTTCCAAAGGAAAGTCTCTCTATTGACCTTTGGATCATAGATAGCTCATTTAAACTCATAGGTCTGGATAGAACCTTCTCCCCTTTTTGGTCTATATAGAACCTTGACCCTCTTTTGGTCTGGAAAGAACCAATTGATCCTTATTCTGTAGTTCGTGCCCGAACTACGACCGCTCTGATTTCTCATTGGACAATGAGATTACGTACGCACAAGATGCAATATCTTGACGAGCAACCTTCCCCCTTCTTCCTCCTTTTGGTTTGGATAGAACCAATTGGTGTTACAAAGTAGAGTTAGGTAGAGTTTGGTTAACTCTATGTAAGAATAATGGAGATGATTACTTACTCCCCTTTCTTGAGCGTTCATCTTCTTACTTGTCATCTCTCTTTGCCAACTTTAATTTCATTCTCTTTTTGAGTTTTATTTTAAAGCTATGAACTTTGGCTTGTTAGCATCTTTGTGTATTTTAGTTTGACTTAAGCTCCGTTCTTGTAAGCATTTATGATTGATTCATTTCTTAGAAACTTGAAATTTTTCCCCTATGAAGTATTGAACTTCTCTCCTCTTGTTGTGACTTTATTTGCGTAGGCATGATGTCTGTAAATATGCAAGCCATCTTGTAAGCCCTAATGAAACCTCATCTTTGTTAAGATGCATCTTTGTTAAAGATCCCCTTCCATCTTTATTAAGATGTACCCGCAATCTTCGTTAAGATATGCTTTGGTTTTTACCTTTCATTAAGTCTTGAAAGAACTTTCCCCTTCTTGATATCGTAATATCTTAATGTTTGTTTTGGTTGTAACCATTTATCTTGATTGAAATCCTTGCTTATTGTAATATGCTTGTTTATTATTAGTTGTAACCATATCTCTTGTATTCATAATGTTTGAATATTGATTTGTTAAGTTATTCCCCCAAGTGATGGAACTCTTTAGTTCTCATCCAAGTTGCTTAATTCTTTCTCCTTCCAAAGGAAAGTCTCTCTATTGACCTTTTGATCATAGATAGCTCATTTAAACTCATAGGTCTGGATAGAACCTTCTCCCCTTTTTGGTCTGTATAGAACCTTGACCCTCTTTTGGTCTGGAAAGAACCAATTGATCCTTATTCTGTAGTTCGTGCCCAAACTACGACCGCTCTGATTTCTCATTGGACAATGAGATTACGTAGGCACAAGATGCAATATCTTGACGAGCAACCTTCCCCCTTCTTCCTCCTTTTGGTTTGGATAGAACCAATTGATGTTACAACGTAGAGTTAGGTAGAGTTTGGTTAACTCTATGTAAGAATCATGGAGATGATTACTTACTCCCCATTCTTGAGCGTTCATCTTCTTACTTGTCATCTCTCTTTGCCAACTTTAATTTCATTCTCTTTTTGAGTTTTATTTTAAAGCTATGAACTTTGACTTGTTAGCATCTTTGTGTATTTGAGTTTGACTTAAGCTCCATACTTGTAAGCATTTATGATTGATTCATTTCTTAGAAACTTGAAAGTTTTCCCCTATGAAGTATTGAACTTCTCTCCTCTTGTTGTGACTTTATTTGCGTAGGCATGATGTCTGTAGCTATGCATGTCATCTTGTAAGCCCTAATGAAACCTCATCTTTGTTAAGATTCATCTTTGTTAAAGATCCCCTTCTATCTTTATTAAGATGTACCCGCATTCTTCGTTAAGATATGCTTTGGTTTTTACCTTTCATTAAGTCTTGAAAGAACTTTCCCCTTCTTGATATCGTAATATCTTAATGTTTGTTTTGGTTGTAACCATTTATATTGATTGAAATCCTTGCTTATTGTAATATGCTTATTTGTTATTAGTTGTAACCGTATCTCTTGTATTCATAATGTTTGAATATTGCTTTGTTAAGTTATTCCCCTAAGTGATGGAACTCTTTAGTTCTCATCCAAGTTGCTTAATTCTTTCTCCTTCCAAAGGAAAGTTTCTCTATTGACCTTTGGGTCATAGATAGCTTATTTAAACTCATAGGTTTGGATAGAACCTTCTCCCTTTTTTGGTCTGTATAGAACCTTGACCCTCTTTTGGTCTGGAAAGAACCAATTGATCCTTATTCTGTAGTTCGTGCCCGAACTACGACCGCTCTGATTTCTCATTGGACAATGAGATTACGTAGGCACAAGATGCAATATCTTGACGAGCAACCTTCCCCCTTCTCCCTCTTTTGGTTTGGATAGAACCAATTGATGTTACAACGTAGAGTTAGGTAGAGTTTGGTTAACTCTATGTAAGAATCATGGAGATGATTACTTACTCCCCATTCTTGAGCGTTCATCTTCTTACTTGTCATCTCTCTTTGCCAACTTTAATTTCATTCTCTTTTTGAGTTTTATTTTAAAGCTATGAACTTTGACTTGTTAGCATCTTTGTGTATTTGAGTTTGACTTAAGCTCTATACTTGTAAGCATTTATGATTGATTCATTTCTTAGAAACTTGAAAGTTTTCCCCTATGAAGTATTGAACTTCTCTCCTCTTGTTGTGACTTTATTTGCGTAGGCATGATGTCTGTAGCTATGCATGTCATCTTGTAAGCCCTAATGAAACCTCATCTTTGTTAAGATGCATCTTTGTTAAAGATCCCCTTCTATCTTTATTAAGATGTACCCGCATTCTTCGTTAAGATATGCTTTGGTTTTTACCTTTCATTAAGTCTTGAAAGAACTTTCCCCTTCTTGATATCGTAATATCTTAATGTTTGTTTTGGTTGTAACCATTTATCTTGATTGAAATCCTTGCTTATTGTAATATGCTTGTTTGTTATTAGTTGTAACCATATCTCTTGTATTCATAATGTTTGAATATTGCTTTGTTAAGTTATTCCCCCAAGTGATGGAACTCTTTAGTTCTCATCCAAGTTGCTTAATTCTTTCTCCTTCCAAAGGAAAGTCTCTCTATTGACCTTTGGGTCATAGATAGCTTATTTAAACTCATAGGTTTGGATAGAACCTTCTCCCTTTTTTGGTCTGTATAGAACCTTGACCTTCTTTTGGTCTGGAAAGAACCAATTGATCCTTATTCTGTAGTTCGTGCCCGAACTACGACCGCTCTGATTTCTCATTGGACAATGAGACTACGTAGGCACAAGATGCAATATCTTGACGAGCAACCTTCCCCCTTCTTCCTCCTTTTGGTCTGGATAGAGCCAATTGGTATTACAACGTAGAGTTAGGTAGAGTTTGGTTAACTCTATGTAAGAATCATGGAGATAATTACTTACTCCCCTTTCTTGAGCGTTCATCCTGTTACTTGTCATCTCTCTTTGCCAACTTTAATTTCATTCTCTTTTTGAGTTTTATTTTAAAGCTATGAACTTTGAATTGTTAGCGTCTTTGTGTATTTGAGTTTGACTTAAGCTCTATACTTGTAAGCATTTATGATTGATTCATTTCTTAGAAACTTGAAAGTTTTGCCCTATGAAGTATTGAACTTCTCTCCTCTTGTTGTGACTTTATTTGCGTAGGCATGATGTCTGTAGCTATGCATGTCATCTTGTAAGCCCTAATGAAACCTCATCTTTGTTAAGATGCATCTTTGTTAAAGATCCCCTTCTATCTTTATTAAGATGTACCCGCATTCTTCGTTAAGATATGCTTTGGTTTTTACCTTTCATTAAGTCTTGAAAGAACTTTCCCCTTCTTGATATCGTAATATCTTAATGTTTGTTTTGATTGTAACCATTTATCTTGATTGAAATCCTTGCTTATTGTAATATGCTTGTTTATTATTAGTTGTAACCATATCTCTTGTATTCATAATGTTTGAATATTGCTTTGTTAAGTTATTCCCCCAAGTGATGGAACTCTTTAGTTCTCATCCAAGTTGCTTAATTCTTTCTCCTTCCAAAGGAAAGTCTCTCTATTGACCTTTGGATCATAGATAGCTCATTTAAACTCATAGGTCTGGATAGAACCTTCTCCCCTTTTTGGTCTTTATAGAACCTTGACCCTCTTTTGGTCTGGAAAGAACCAATTGATCCTTATTCTGTAGTTCGTGCCCGAACTACGACCGCTCTGATTTCTCATTGGACAATGAGATTACGTAGGCACAAGATGCAATATCTTGACGAGCAACCTTCCCCCTTCTTCCTCCTTTTGGTTTGGATAGAACCAATTGATGTTACAACGTAGAGTTAGGTAGAGTTTGGTTAACTCTATGTAAGAATCATGGAGATGATTACTTACTCCCCATTCTTGAGCGTTCATCTTCTTA
Organism: Lathyrus sativus; assembly: GCA_963859935.3. Lineage (NCBI taxonomy): Eukaryota > Viridiplantae > Streptophyta > Magnoliopsida > Fabales > Fabaceae > Lathyrus > Lathyrus sativus. Next base: position 491,721,474 of record OZ012741.1, read on the forward strand.
CTTGTCATCTCTCTTTGCCAACTTTAATTTCATTCTCTTTTTGAGTTTTATTTTAAATCTATGAACTTTGACTTGTTAGCATCTTTGTGTATTTGAGTTTGACTTAAGCTCTATACTTGTAAGCATTTATGATTGATTCATTTCTTAGAAACTTGAAAGTTTTCCCCTATGAAGTATTGAACTTCTCTCCTCTTGTTGTGACTTTATTTGCGTAGGCATGATGTCTGTAGCTATGCATGTCATCTTGTAAGCCCTAATGAAACCTCATCTTTGTTAAGATGCATCTTTGTTAAAGATCCCCTTCTATCTTTATTAAGATGTACCCGCATTCTTCGTTAAGATATGCTTTGGATTTTACCTTTCATTAAGTCTTGAAAGAACTTTCCCCTTCTTGATATCGTAATATCTTAATGTTTGTTTTGGTTGTAACCATTTATCTTGATTGAAATCCTTGCTTATTGTAATATGCTTGTTTGTTATTAGTTGTAACCATATCTCTTGTATTCATAATGTTTGAATATTGCTTTGTTAAGTTATTCCCCCAAGTGATGGAACTCTTTAGTTCTCATCCAAGTTGCTTAATTCTTTCTCCTCCAAAGGAAAGTCTCTCTATTGACCTTTGGGTCATAGATAGCTCATTTAAACTCATAGGTCTGGATAGAACCTTCTCCCCCTTTTGGTATGGATCGAACCTTCACCCTCATTTGGTCTGGAAAGAACCAATTGATCCTTATTCTGTAGTTCGTGCCCGAACTACGACCGCTCTGATTTCTCATTGGACAATGAGAATACGTAGGCACAAGATGCAATATCTTGACGAGCAACCTTCCCCCTTCTTCCTCCTTTTGGTCTGGATAGAACCAATTGGTGTTACAACGTAGAGTTAGGTAGAGTTTGGTTAACTCTATGTAAGAATCATGGAGATGATTACTTACTCCCCGTTCTTGAGCGTTCAATGTAGATCTAGAGAGATTTCCTAAATTCTACACAAGCATTGTAATGTTTGTTCCCCTTTGAACCTTGATCATAATCAAGTGTTCTTTATCCCTAGTGAGGTGAACTACGGTTGCTCTAATTCTATCCTAGTTAGGATACGTAGGCAGAGGACACGATGTCTTTGCGAGCAAACTTAGAAACTATCCTTAGGTCTTAACTTTCACCTTTTAGCCAATCCCAATCCATAGCAAATATTTAGCAAGTATTAACATGCAAACAAACAAAAGGTTCCTGTAGAGTACTACAGATGTTTAGGATGTGAAATACCTATCCTAGGCATAACTAACCCCCGATCCCCGAATCTCTTAGCGTTGTTGTTACATCACGCAAAATGTTCTTTCTTTCTTTAGACCTTTACTTTGGATAAATTAAAGTCCGGTTGTGAATTTAAGAATTAAGATTCAAGTTAATCAATAGCTTGGCATCATAATTCTCACCGCAACAGTAAGAACCGAAGTGAGGGATAACATTATAAGAACCAAAGTGAAAAAAGGTGTAAGAACCAGAAATAAAAAATAATAGTGTATCATGGTACTTGTATAATTAGGGAGAGATCCCTATCGGGATTATGTGGAGATTCTCAATCAGCCTTTCACTACCGTGGTACTCGAGAAATAAAGGTATCATGGATTCGACCAGAGGAAGAAGGATATTATCATGGATGTTACTAAAGCAAAAACTTCTGCTGGGAAGTTCTCTGAGAAGAACAGAGTAAAAAAGAGATTGATAGAAGAACTCAATGTCTCTACTAGTGAAGACTGGTGTCATGTAAGATGTTTGTCTACTAGGGAATAAGCTTCTAGGCGAGGTTCCTTAAGGAGTTCGAGTGTCGGGGAAAGTTCTAAGAAATCCCTGCAAGGATCTGGTGAAGGAATTATATAATATTATGGCATACCACAAACAGTTTTGCTAAGTATTTTCTGTTTGGGGAATGAGTTCCAAGGATACTTGCTGGGAGATTTTCTTTAAGAGCGACTCACTGGGATGTATAGTGGGAAAAGAGTTGGGGATAATCTTGGACTGAGATCTATCCCCGACTTAGCTAGACTCCTATGATGAGTCCTTAGCCTATGTTACGTATCTATGTTATGTATGCATGTTTAGATTTTGTATGGCGCAGTGCTCCACATTCATGGATATGATACGCGTGATATGATGCATGAATGCGATTTTATCGATGAATGATATATTTATTTGAAGAATATGGCTTATTTTCTTTCGGTGAAGAGTTAAGCGAGACCTTCAGAAAGTGGATTTTGAAGGCTGGGCTTTGGAATTGTTAATGAGGACAAGCTTTGGGCTTTTTGAGACGTTGAGTAAGGTCAAGCTCTTTGATTATGACTTTTGGGTGCCAAACAAGAACAAGATTTTTGGGTAAATTCCAAGTGAGGTTGGGCTTTTCGTAGGGTGTTGGGATTTTTGTGATTTGTCAAGTAAAATTGGGCTTTAGTGAGGTGCCAATCAGGATTAGGCTTTATGAGGAGGCCAAATTCATGTTGTGGGGATTGGCCACATGAAGGAGATGATATGTATGATTATATGCTTAAGTGAAGCGGCATAATTAATGCATGACGATGATTTATACATTGACTTGGATGTTTCACTGAGTCCCATTGAGGTGGGTTGTGGGTGGTTACGACTTAGAGAAGTTGTTCGTGTAACCAGTCTATTTGTCAAACAGTGGTAGGGTATTACGTCAACATGGCTCCCCAATACTCATTTTGAACTTTACAATTGTTGATGTATGACATAACTTGTCTTTGCAGTTCGAAGGTAGTGAGAGGTTCTTCCCTTGCTATAGCTTATCCTTACCCTAGTCTATCAGGTCTTTGAGGAGATTATCCTTAATATACGTTTTGAAGTAACTTGGTCATGCTATGCATTTACGATGGTCCATCCTAGTATGAGCCTTGGAGAGAGGTTCCCTCAAATATACAAGCCTTGTAGCGGTCTACCCTAGATTGATGGAGATTGGAAGGTTATTGCCCTTATTTGTAGGTATTCTGAATGATTTGGCCGAAAAGGAACTTGGATCCCACTATGCTTTGATAAGACCTTGATAGGTACTACCCCAGTATTTAAATTTTGAAAGGTCTTCCACTGATTACTAGGGTCTAGAGGAGTGGTTGGCTTCACTGTTCTCTTGAGGTGGCTTGCCCAAGCATAAGCCTCTTGAAAGGTATGCCCCTTATCATTAGGGTTATGGAGGTGATTCAACATTGGTGGGTCAAATATTGGAATGTTTTGCCCCTAATCAGTAGGATCTTCATATGGTGTGCCCTTGATTATAAGAATTTGCTCCTGATTGACAGGATCTTCAAACGATCTACTCATGATTTTAAGGATTCCTAAGTAATTTATCTCTAGTCAAGAGTTTTCTTGAGGCACTAGGCCCCTGATTAGGCCTTTTCTTGAAATTTCCTAAATGCTAAGTATTGATTTGTGAGTAAAATTGTTCCCCTTAAGAAGTAATTATAACACAATGCTCATGCATGTTTTGAAATCAAAGATTGTTATGGAAAAAATATATGGTGTATACAAATGATATCTGCCTATGAGGCTGACACAAATGAAGATGTGAAAATATGGTTAGCGATGATTTAACAAACATTCAAAGTCAATTTAACAACGGTTTTGTCGAGTATGCTTTCATAGTGAACCTAGCTTCAACTAGGACTTTTAAAGGTTAAAACGTAGCATGGTTCACGGTTTTAAGAAGAAAAAGAATTATGGCTCAAACATTGATTAAGACCCACCCCTTCTTCTTGATGATCTTCATTCCTAAATCCAATTAATTCAACAAATGCATTTAGTCTGCAAGAGAGTTTTGATAGATAATGATGGATGTAGATGTAATGGTTCAATCAGTGATGAGATTCTTGAGGTGGGAGTCACCTACTTTCACTTAGTAGGCTCTTGATGTCCTAACTTTTACCTAATTCAAATTTTCAGGTTTTTTCCTCTTGACTTAGTAGGCTTTTATTTTTGGAACAATTTTTTTGTAAAAATTCTTGTGAGATTTTTTATTTTGATTCAGAAGTTTGTGACTGTCATGTTAGCTATTATGAGCTTTGTATTTTCACTGCTTCCTCGTTACATGACGTATGTGAGGAAGAGGATATGCTTGAACCTCTTATCCGTGTGATTAAATGGAATAATTCTATTGAGATCAGAATGCATCATTGACTTAATTGGAGAGCCACCCTGCCCCTAGTTAAGATTAAGGGTTTTTGTGAATAGAAAAAGAAACACCGACTTCTGGCTCGAGAGGGTTGACTATGAATTATTTCCTTATTTCTCTAGTGTTTAGGAAGTGAAATAATTCCTTACATCCTCAACTAGGTCTTACTATTAAAAGCATAATTAGCAAATTCAGTTATTTTACTTATATCATTCTCCTCCTAAGTTTGTTAATATGTGAGAAGTGAAAAGAAAAGGAGTTGATTTATTTTTATCTTTATGATGGCATAAGAAAAAAGTGAAAACGAATGGATTGGTTCCAAAAAATATGCATGCTCATTTTGTTAGAATTACCAATAAGAGGTACAAGTTTAAAATAAATATAACTTAACAACAAAGAAATTACAAATGGAAATAATAAAGTCTATTGATCATATGGATGAGCTTCCTTGTTGAGCCACTGACTTGAGGAAATGCTTCTTGATGTTCTTTCACTAGTCAAAGAAAGGGGTGGCCGTTCACCAATGGGGCTCCTCCTTCGAAGGTCAACTGCTTGTTATTGATTAGGTCTTGGAATTTGTATTCACACTGGACATTCTCATCATAATTGGAAGGATGTGGACGAGAAGGAGGATCAAGTTGTAGCTTTACTAGGGAACTTCTGAGTAAGTCATGAGACATTGGTATAGTATCCAGTTTCCTTCAAAGTTTCCTTTTAGTGATTGATGAAGCAGACAAGGCTGCTGCTGGAATAAATAATGTTGCAGACTATGTTGCTGAGGTATTATCCAAGGTTTTTGTATTTAAACCATTGGGTAGGCCTGAGGCTGGCATGGTGAAGGTTTGCCTTCTCTTTTCAATGGTACTTGCCCCTTTTGAGTTCCTATATAACCTTTTGAGACATCCTTCAAGTGGGTTTGTGAGTATTGTAGCGGGGAAACTTGTGAGTATAAGCTATTGATTAAGTTAACTAAAAAATGCAAGAGTCTCCACCGAACTTTTATTTTATCCAAAAGGAAAGGAAAAAGAGTGAACAAAACCAAAAGAGTTCTATAAACAAGAACAAACAGAGAACGGGGTAAGGGGGTTGGTTACACGATGGGAAGGTGTTAGCACCCAAAACGTCTATAGTACTCTATAGAAGCCCTTTGAAATATCTATGCTTTTTGGTTTGAAAATGGTTTGCTTGAAAGGATATTGGGGATATGAGAAGAGAATTATTTTTTAATATTTGTATGTTTGAAGAGACTTATCGCCTCATTCCTACGTACCAATAAAGTGCAATATATAATCAAAACCCCGTAGTTTGTGGTACAAATAACAAAAATGGTTTATTATGATTGATTTTTAAATGTAAAGACAAGTCGTCATTTTAAGGAGAAAATTACGACTAGTCACCCACAAGTATAAGACAACATTTGCATCACCTAAAGATGGAGGGTTTTGCTTGGATTAAAATCAACAAGTCTATCACTCAACATCTAAGTGGAAAATGTCAATATCTTAAATACTATGGGGAATAGGAGGATTATATCTCAACTATGAAAATGACTCATTTCTAAAATTTATGAAAACTTTTAAAATGAAAAGTGCACAAAGGCACACAAAATTTGAATGAGGTGAAGTATCTTTTATATCTTTCTGAAATTGGTCAAAATATGATTAATATTAATTGCCATTTTTTAAAGAAAACAAATTTTGAAAATCACTTGACAAAAGTCAAGGTTTTATTGTGAAAGCGGTTTAAGTTTGAAAACAAGAAGGTTTTTTGAAAAAGGAAGAAGATTTTGAAATTTTAAAAAGGGGAGGAGATAAAGTGACTACCCTAGAAAGAAAAATAAAATCTAGAGATAAGAAGGATCTAACCAAATTATAGCATACTTCATAGTAAGAGAAATAAGAATTCCATTCATCTTGAAGTATAAGCAAATAAGCAAGCCAAATAAAGGCAAAGATCCATAATACTCCAAGCATATGAAAAGAGACCTAATTCCAAGTCCAAGAGTCCAAGAATAATCCAAGAGGTCTAATATCTAAGTCCAATGCAAAGGATAGTAACCATATTCCACCATTAAGAGAACGCGTTTTTTAGGGGTTTAAGCCTTTATTAATGTTTTTGGTCCAAATGGACAAAAGAAAAAGAACATAAACATAAACAAAAGGTCAAAGTGGACAAAGGAAAAATGACAGAAGTATAAACAATAATATCATATGAGATGATAATAATGGAGCATAAAAACAAAAGAGAGATAGGGAGAAAGAAATAAGCATAAACAAAATTAACACAATAATATTGTTAGTGAGTTAATGATTAGTTGTTAGAATAAATGATCAACAATGGTTAACTCATGCACTTAGGCCAAATTTAATGAAAAATCATTAGAGGGTTGATAAAATCAAAGCCTCATAACAACAAGTTTCATAGGTAATGGACCTAAGAAAAATAATCAACCATACTTGGACTTTCAAACATAAGTTTGAGCCACAAATGATCATTTTCCGATTACAGATTAATTTAGCGTTATGTTAAGTAACCGTAATTGGGTTTATGTAGAAACATGACTATTTGAGGCAAGTCAATAACAATGTTAGTGCTAGTGAATGTTAGAGAAGTGATATCGAAGAAGAAAATACCGCACGAAAAGAAAATAGGTAACAATCTCATCTTCATCAAGAACTTGAAATAAGTTCAAATGATATCGAAGATTTTCATCAATCAAAATAAAGAAAGAGAAGAGGAAAGGGGATTCCAAATTGAAATACAATTTCAAGATCATTCCATCTTTAAGTTCATCCACTCATCTTGGTAGATTAAAGCACTAAACATATCGTTAACTTAAAGCATCTAAAATGAATTGAACAATTTACTTTAAAGATAGATTCGAATTAGTGAATGTTTATCCAACTTCATCTACACCCTAAGTCCAATGAATTTGAGGAAAAGGACCTTTAAAAGTGTATTCCAAGAAAAAAAACAAAAGATAATGGAAGAAGAAAAGGAAAGAACCAAAACAGTCCCCAAAACAAGCAAAAATCACATTCTGGACACTGGTTAACCGATTAACCATTTGCTAGTGCAAAAGTGTTAATCGATTAACATTGCTAAGGTAACAAATTTTATTAAAAAATTCAGCATTCATGATCCAAACATTTCTTCAAATATCTCATGACCATGAGTGAGAATTAGCATGAAATTTTAAGTGAAACAACAACAAATACCACCAATAAAACACAACTTGCAAGATCCAATTATCAAGCAAAAAGAATCAACAATAAATCATATTGTGAATGATGGATCATGAACAACAATGGTGGAATGAGGGTTTACCACTTCAAATCTGAAATTGCTTCAAATAACTTAAAGAACCACACTCCAAAGCCTTGATCTACTAAAATTGATGATGAAAAAGTGAATGGATGAAGGTTTCGCTCAATGATTAGTAAGTTCTAATGATGAACTTACTAACTTTCAAAGGAAAAAAGAGCTTTGGGGAATTTAATAATTGGATAAAATTGAGAGTCAAGAAAGAATTTGACAAGGTGATTTTGGCTATCAAAAGCTTGTGAAGTGAGAACTCTGTTTATAGGATTTAGGCTTAGAAAATTTGGTGGATTGGAGTTTGGTTTGGAAACAAAATTAGGCTAGGAATTTGAATTTAGAGGAAAATTAATGATCAAGTGGTGATTAGTGAAGGTGTATGGTGGGAATCAATTATGATGTGGTAGGGGAATAAAAATGAAGTGATCTAAAATATTCTCATGATGAGACTTTTGAATTTGGTGCCAAAAATGCTGCAGAATTTGAATTTGCTGCATTTTTACAAAAAGCGCACTGGTTAATTGGTTAACCATTTGCATGTGAAAATGTGTTAATTGATTAACACAGTGAAAATTGTGAAAATTTGCCTTTTGATATTTTGTCTTGACTCTGTCTCAATTTTTTTGACTTGTCAAAGAAGGCATGGAAATAAACACATGAACCTTAGAGTCTCTTGAATAATAATCAATCAGATCTTAGGAAACTCTTGATCAAATAATTTTGAATTTCCTGTAGATCAACTTTGACTTTTTTCGGATGAATTCATTCGAGCTGAGGGACTGGTATTTGATATCCTTGGGGAAAACAAGCCACAAGAGATAAACAAACTACTGGAGAACAAAAGAAAAGAAAAGAGACTTCGCAGAGGAAAACAAAAGGAGCAAGGTCCTATTCCAAAAAGGGAAAGGAATCAACTCAACTGGGGAAGATATACCAACTTCCGGTTACTGGGCGAAGATACTCGAACCAAATAAAAGAGATAAAATACTTTCTATTGGTTACTGAATAGAAAATACAGGCAATAAACACAAAATAATTATCATCTACCGGTTACTGGGTAGAAAAACAAAGAGATGTATTACTTATTACCGGATACTGGGTAAAAAGTAATCCACTTGTCGAGAGATAATCAACTACCTGTTATTGGGTAGGAAAAGAAATATTGCCAACTACTAGTTACTAAGTAGTTTGGCGAGAGTAATAGTCCTGAAGGAAAAGGTTACCAACTATCGGTTACTGGATAGCGTAAACAAAATATCAACTACATGTTACTGGGTAGGAAAGGAATATTACCACAAGGAAAGATTACCGACTACAGGTTACTAGGTAAAAAAATAACGGTAACTAACCAAAAGAGAGACAAATGTTACCTACTACCATTACTGGATAGAAAAATAAAGGCAACAAGCTCTAAAGGTGAAGAAACATTATCGGCTACTCATCACTAGGTAGAAAAACAAAGGAAATGAACTCACAAGGAAGATTACCAACTACCTGTCACTGGGTAGGAGAAAGAAATAAAGGTCGACTACCTGTCACTAGGGTAGGACAAACATACTTGACTACCTGTCACTGGGTAGATGAAGGAAATAATGGTCGACTACCTATCACTAGGTAGGACAAACATACTCGACTACCTATCACTGGGTAAGATGAGAAATATATCATTAGCTACCTGTCATTGGGAAGCTCAAACAACAAAACAGACTTCTCAAACCATCTATTGGGATGAAATATCAATAACTCTGTCGGGGATCCTCAAAAGAGATACGAGTAGGTTAAATCATACAACAGACTTCTCAAATAAAGAGACAACCATATGTTGTGTTTCACAACAAACTTATCACCAGGACTTCTTCCACAGAGATGCCATTTAATGGAAAAGCTGGTCGGATATGGATCTAACATTTCACAAGAAACTCCTCTGCTAAGGGTGAACTAGATAACTGTCACTTATTGCAAAGATACAAATAAATTCCTGAAGATTACACAAGCTGCTCAAATAAAGAGGCTTCCACTTGTTACCAGGTGAGGTCTACCTAGCTAGGGACATACAAGTTGCTCAAATAAAGAGAACACCACTTGTTGCCAGGAAAAAATTATTACCAAGAGAGTGTTATCGAAACACCGTTGGGGAAATTCAAATCTTCATCTTCTGATGGGGATTCACAAACAAATTTCTACTGAGGAAAATAAATCCTCAAAAGGGTGAAATAAATTCCATCTCATCATCTAGGTTCCACAGCCCAGGGAAATCCAAAATAACCGCTGCAAGAGACCAAAGTTCAATCCAGGAACAAACTAAAGAGAAACGGTCAAACAAGACTCCACCCAATGAGGAAATCACTCAACTTGGGATCAATTCCATCCAGATAAAAGTTGGGGAGGAAAGCTAAAACAAACATCTTCCATGAGGCATAAACTCAATGGGGAATTTGAAAGGATATGCATTTTCTTCTTAGGGTCGACACTCTAATGGAGAGAGGACACACGCACTCCGCGGGGATAACAACACCAGAGAAAGGGGAAGCACCAAAAAAAATGTATGATGCACAATGAAACAAAAACATGTTATGCTCAACAAAATGAATGCGCACGTAATGCATATGAGTATAAATATGCTGACCAAACTGTCGCAATAACGAAAAATAATCGGCAGAAACAAACAGAAGAATCGCCACCGAACATTATTTATCCCAAAGAAGGGAAAGGAAATGATCAAAGAAAACCTAAAAGAAAGCAGAAGACAAGGTCATCGCAACCAAGTCTTGAATTCGGGAGTCGGTTACACAAGTGGGAGGTATGAGCACCCTTACGTCCATTGTACTCAACGGGATCCATGCTTGTTGCCTAATCAAAGGGTGAGTTATCTAAAAGCTATTGCTAAACGCAAGCGAGAAAAGGAAAAGAAAAGGAGACTTGATAGGACATCGCCGCCCTATGCCTACATATTCCCTTGTGCAATGGGAAATTCAGAGTCAATGTAGTTCGGAAAACTACGGGTGGAGGGGGGAAGGTTGCTCTCCAAGACATCGTCGTCTTGTGCCTACATATCCTCATTTGGTTCGAGAAATCAGAGCAAACATAGTTCGGGTAACGAAACCACAGGTTGGTTAAGCGTTTTTTATGAGCGACATTAAATTCTCATTCCAGCAGTTAGGGTCGATGCGTGTTTGCGGTAGAACGGAAAAGTAACGTACTTTTTTCTGAAAAAAGTTTGAAGAACAAATCTCGACGGATAAAAGGTTTGAAGTTTTTTGTGAGTTTTAATGAAGTGAATTTTTTTTTTGTGATTCACGTCACACTAAAGACTATGATATAGGAAAGAATGTGTCGCATATCGCCCCCAGATAGGACGTACACTAAACACTCTAGACGAACGAGAGGAGACACCTCATTAATCATTTCCCATATGCTTAAGGCTCGTGGCGCACAATGTTCATCGTTATTATTAAGTGTGTTAGAAGTTGTTTTGAGATCAGAAGATTGAAAGACACCCAGAAGGTCTAAGGGAAACTCGATCCTAACGTTGTCATGTAAATTACGACTTAATAGAAAATTAAGTTGGACTAGAAGGCCTTAAGGGAGCATGCAAGAACACAACAAAAACAAGAAAACCAGGAAAAACAACAGCTACAACAACGCTACCTACACAAAACAACATTAAAACCAACCAAGGCAGCACAACAACATTCAACAGCTACTAATTCAGAACAAAAAGTAGGTGTAAAAGGCAGGCAGCAAGCAAGGCAACATACAACAGTATGTAAATTCAGAACATAATAGTTGTAGAAAATAGGGCAGCAAGCATGCTTTAGCATAATCAACATGAACAAGCATCAATCATGAACAAGTATTAAGCAAAGATGAACATGCATTACCAATTAAACACAAATGTTCAACAAATTTGCATCATCAAGAATTCAATAAGATAATCATCAACCATCAACAATTAGCATGATACCAATGAGAAAATAGTCCACAAGTCAAACAATCAAACAATCAAGCATGATGGGATAAGTCAAAAATAGTCCACACATATGCATCATATCAATCCATGAAGGTTGGAGTTGGAAAGAAATCAAACCATGCTTGAAAACAACCAAAAATTACATTCTGGTCTAGTGTTAATCGATTAACCATTTGCAGTGCAAATATGGTAAATCGATTAACCACTTGAAAAAGGCTGAAAAATACACTGGTTAATCGATTAACCAGTTTGTACTGCAACTGGTTAATCGATTAACACTGCACCAAAAGCAGAAAAAAATCAATTTAAAAGCACTTCTAGCACTTAATCAATTATACAATCATCCAACTGATCATGTAATCAATTATGCACGAATTTAACACCAAAAATCAGTGAACAAACATCAATTAAACTTATCCAAGTATTGAGATTACAAATCACATAGATCAAATCATCAAAATCAATTAAAATTGAGGATCTACATTTTGATTATCCAAATAAACTCAAAATAGAAGTGGATCTAGAATTAACCAACATTCAAAGCTGAGATTTGCTGTAGTAAGTGTTGTTCTACTGCAAAATAATAGATCCAAGCTAGAAACCCAAGAAAAACTCAAGATCCAAGAGCTTTCTTGCAAGAGAAGTGAAGAATGAGCCAAATTAAATCAAAATTGATCCAAGAATCGCTTATAAGATTGCTTCCAAAACTAGATCTAGATCCAAGGATTCCAATGAAGAATCAAAGAATTCAAGTGAAAGAGCTCTAATGAAGTTTTGGAGTGTGAGGGAGTTGAGAAAAAGTTGAGAGAATTTGGGAGCAAATTCTGAAAAATGAAGAGTGAATGAGTGTGAATTCTAAATTATGGCGAGGTTTGGAGTGTATTAGCTTAAATAAGCTTTTGGTTAGGAATGAAAATTGTGGTTTGGAGTGAGGTTTTGAAAATTGGAATGGGGTTAGGAATGGGAATTTGGAGGAAAATTAGATTGGCTTTGAAAATAAATCAAAATTGGAGTGATTCTAGATCCATCTACTGGTATAAAAACTAATTCACAAATGATCAAAATGGACCCCAAAAGTGGCAGCATTGAAAATGCATGTATCTGGGTAAAATTTACTTTAGTTAATCGATTAACCATTAAAAAATTTGAAAAATTGCGCCAGTTGAAGGGAAACTTACATACTCATCCGTTTCCACACGTTCTAAGCCATGTTAAGCCTCTGAAACTTGTCTTTTAATATTGTATCTGTGAAAATGCCTGAAATAACCAGTGAACTGTCTATAGTGCTAAAGTAACCTGCTGAATAAAATCGAATCGTATACTCGATTGCTGGGCAAAATAAATGTCGAAGCCTCTGACGCTTGTTATTTAATACCTTGCAATAAAAGAGAACCTTGAGCCATAGAAACACCTTAATCCCATGTCTCAAGAACCAATGCTATGATATGCAGAAATTAAAAATGCAGAGAAACACAAGCCAATTACTGACAAAACAAAAGGGAAATTTTGGGGTGCTACAGCTGCCCCTATTCAATCAACATGGGGCTGAAAGGGTGATAACAACGACTTTCAAACCTTCAAGGTGCACGGTGGTTGAATACCAAAAGGACCCGAAAATTTGCAAACTGTGGGGATATAAAGATAGAGGATACTAACCAAAGGTTGGGATAAAACAGAGGATACCAACCAAAAGTTAGAATAACGAGAAATAACGAAATGAGTCGATCAAAAGATACCAACCAAAGGTTGGGATACAAACTCCGAGACTACCAACCAAAAGTTGGGATAAACCAAAAAATACCAATCAAAAGTTGGGATAAAAACTTCAAGACTACCAACCAAAAGTTGGGATAAAACAAAGGATGCCAACCAACAGCTGAGATTCAATGAAAGGGTACCAACCAAAAATTGGGATAAAACAGCGAATACCAACCAAAAGTTGGGATAAAGCAGATAATACAAACCAAAAGTTAGGATAAACCAAAGGATACTAACCAAAAGTTGGATGAAGGCTACTAAGCAAAAGTTAGGATTACCGGAACGCCGACCGAAGCGACCTTGTGAGGAAAAATTCGAACCAAAAGTTGGGATAGAGGAAACTTCACTAGGGAGGGTACCAACCAAGATTTGGGATGACTAGAAAATTACCAACCAAAAGTTAGAATGAGGCAAAGGTGTCGCTACTGCAAAAATCGGCGCCGGCTATGACAGAAGAGTCGCCACTGTGTGTTATTTATCCCACAAGAGGGAAAGGAAACGCTCAGGGTAAAACTAACGCAAAGAGGGAAAGGAATGGTCATCGCAACCAAATCCTAGATTCGGGAGTCGGTTACGGAAGGGGAAGGTATTAGCACCCCTCACGTCCGTCGTACTCGACGGGATCCACACTTGTTTTCTATCTGGGGTATGTTTATCTATCTACTCTAAAGGTCTGGGTTAAAAAGAAAAGAAAATGACTCGGCAAAGTATCGCACTTTATGCCTACGTATTCCCGTCTGAAACGAGAAATCAGAGTCAACGTAGTTCGCCTAACTGCGGGTTAAGGGGGAAAGTTGCTCGCCGGGATATTGCATCTCGTGCCTACGTACTTTCATACAGCATGAAAGATCAGAGCAAACGTAGTTCGGGCTACGGAAGACACAAGCTTGTCTGACAGATTTTTATCTCCTTAAGAAAGGGTTTTCCTGATTAAAGGTCCAAGAGGACAAAAACAGAGTTTGAATGTTTGTTTGAGTCTTTTACGAAAGAAATGTTTTTTAGGATGTTTGCAATCTCAGTCGCACTAGAGACTATGACCCAGGAGTGAACACTTTGTATGTCACCCAAAGGGTACCACACTAACATCCAGATTACTGGAGAGAGACCTTCCACCAACCTTTTCCCAGATAGCTTAAGGCTCGTAACGCACGACTTCAATTAACCTTATTCTTGTGTTTTTGAACTGTTTTGAGATGAGAAGAGAAAGATACCCTAAAACTATGGTTGGAAGGGAATCTACCTACAGTTATCATGCATGGGTCAAAACCTAATGTCTGTCATAATTCCCTCTTGCACAGAGGAAATCAGAGATCCTAGGGGAAACAGTAGAAGAAAGCAAGCAGTAAACAGTAAACAGTAAAATGCATGCTATGCAACAGTACAAGTGAGGCAAGGGAGAAAACAGCAGGCAAGAGGAGACAAGCTCCAACTCAAACCTAGAGGTAATCAAAACAAGAAAAAAAACAATACAACAAAAGAAAAGAAGCAGAGAAAGCAGCAACAACAGCAACAGCAGTCTTCAGCAGACATCAACTTCAATACTCAACAGCAGCAACTCTAAACAGCAAATCTTCTTGACAGCAAAGTTGACAGCAAAAGATTTCATCTTCAAGCTAGCTTCTATCTTCAAGCTATAGCAAACTTCATCTTCAAGCTCTAGCAAGCACACTCCAAGCAAAGGATAATCACTAAGATCAAGGTTGCAATGTTGAGAACCAAATGAAAACCAAAGGAAATCATCAAGTACCAACATTGAAATGGAAGGGTATCCTCAAAGTTCTACTCAACTATGGGCATACCACACATCCCTCCAAAGGAGAGATGGAGTTTCCCTAGGAGGAATTTACATCATTGGATATAATAGAAGCACATAATGCATTCTATGTTTGATGAAAGAATCAAAACTAGCTCTAATGGCTCTTCCTAAAACCCTAATTTCCTAAGCTCCTAAAACAACTCCTAAAAGAAAAGGAAACTTCAACTCCAAGCTCCAATATTCAAGCCATAGAAGCTATACCAAGTCCAGAAAACCTCTAAAAAAGGAATCCAAGCAAATTCAGTTCCAAAGTCACCAACAAGACCAAGCAAGCCAAGGCACCCAAAATAGAACACCACAAGTACAAGCAACTTGAAAAATACAACTAAAATAGAAAACAAAGTTGTAATATTATAATAAAATTCCTAGGGGAACATACATGTTTGAACAACCTAGGGTTAAAATATTAATGCCTAATTCAACTTCTAAGTCACCTAAATAATTTCTAGATTGAAAGGTATCAAGGTAATCCACAAGTTTGGGAAGGATCTAATCTCAACACCTAAAACAGAACCTAAAGTTGTTCTAAAAATCCAAAAAAAATCCTAAGGGAACATGGATATCTACCCTAAAACATACTAAAAAATCAAAGCCAAATTCTTCACCAATTGGAAGAACAAAATTCAACAAAACAGATGGACAATTATGCAAATATTAAAGAATTAAACAAAATGAGAAAAATCAAATTAAATTGAAAAATGCATGAAAATGCATTTTATTGATTTCAGAAAATCACAAATTCTCTCAAGATCATGGAGATATTTTTGAAATAATTTTTTGGATCAAAATTGAATTTATTGTGATTTTTTGAATCAATAAAGCATTTAAAATAAACAAAATGGAATAAAAGAAATTAAAAACTCAGAATAAAACATGAGCCACAGGATGAGGAGACTGGTCAAGCAATCCAAGCGCTGAGGGCATGCCACCTCATTTAATGAAACGCCTGCGTTTTGGACTCAAAATTTCACTTCTCAGATTAAAACACAACCAATGGATCTGGTGGAAAGTCTTTGGTCAAAGGCAGATCCAACGGATCAAAGATCATCTTCTTCATTTCTCATGCTGGCCAGATGGAGATCAGGGACGGTGGCCGGAGAAGACTCCGGTCGTCTTCTCCGGTGAGCAGGTGGTTGCAGGTGTCCAGAAATAGCAATCCTTATACCAATCTCACTCAGAATTTTATCAGGAATCCAAATCTCCTATTCATACACTCTAACTCTCCATAGATTTCAAGATTCAAAGCAATGATAAGAACATACATCCAAATCAATCATCATCAATTGCAAATCTAAGGCTATAGAATTCATCCTCATGTCACATACATCACTCTGATCTATCTAGATTGCTCTAACTCTCCATGAATCAAGAGATTCGAATCAAAACAGAAATGGTATGACATGATCAATCATCACCAAATGTTTCCAAATTGATCCTAAAACGATCTACATCTCGTCTAGATCCTAACCACAAGTTCAAATCTAACTACATCATGCTAATTCATGTGGAAAGTTGAAAGTTACTAACCTGTTATAGATCTAGTAACAGAGGTAGCTAGAGTTTGATTCAACCTTCAAAACTCTCCAGAATCGTTCAAGGATGCAAGAGAGAGATGTTGTAAGCCTCAATTTGCTCTGAATCAGCCTGGAACTCAAAACCCGATCTGCACTTGCTTGCTTGAAAATGAAGTTGCTATCTCTACTTCAGCCACGGAACTTGCACCAAAATGATTCTGAAATCATCAAAGAACTTAAATAGAACATGTCTATGGGCTTTAGAAGCTCAATTGAGGCCCAATCCAGCCAATTCAAATTTCTGTTTTTCTCTTCGCATGTGCAATGTAACAGTCACGAATTGGCCATGAAAATTGCTCTAGAAGCTTTCCTTTCACTTGCAAATTCCCTTGTGAGTCTATTCAGACCAAGAGGAGCACTTGAATTGCATTGGAAAGGAACTTGGATGTGTGTCTTGCAAATGAAGAAATCAAATGACAACTCATGAAACTTGGCCTAAACTCAAAATTCTGGTAATGCCAAAGTATCTAAAATTCAATTTCCATTCAAAAAATGTAGTCACTTGACATGTTTTGGTCCTATAACTCAAAATTGGCATTTTCCCTCCTTAATTCATTTGAAAATTTACCTTTTTCAAACCATTTCAAACAAAGTCTTGCTATGATCCCAATCAATCCATCATGACCTCTTGGCTATCCTAAAAACTCCATTTTGAACAACTTTCATGTTGAAAAAAAATCTATTTGACAAGTGCAAGTTGGATATTTTGGCCTATGATTGAAAATGACCTATAATCTCACTTTCCCAAAATACCCCTGACTTGTAAACCTCATAACTTGAGTTCTACAAATCAGATGGAAGACTTCTAGTACAATTTAGAAAGCTAAGATCATGAGGAACAACTTTCATGTTGGCCAAAAGTTCAAGTGAAACCTCCTTATAGGTCAAAAATTGCTTTAAAGTCATATGATTTTCACAGACAAATTTCAGTGGCATCTGAGGACTTGTAACTTGTCTGGGTCATATCTTGAGTTCTATAAATCCTCTTGAGGACCTATAGTACTCAAATTAAAGGTATTGATATTCTCTACAGGTTTCATGTTGGCCAAAGATCCATTTAAAACTTGTACCTTGACTTATGTGGTCATGAAGTTAGGCACTAAACATGGGATTTTACACTGAAACCCTAATTTAGCAACTTCCCACACTCTTGACTCTTCTTGATTTGATCTTGGAACAACACCAAAAATGTCTTATCATATCTTTTAATGAACTCCATGACCTAAAAGTAGGCCTTGATACCCTTCAATTGCACAGTTGACTTAGAATTAACCCAGATGAAACCCTAATTGCTTGCACTTCAACTGTGACTCTTGCAATTGACACAATGACTTAATTAAGCTCTCCCATGGCCCTCTAGGCATTCTATGAGCTCCATACACATCCTCTTCTCTCATTTAACACTTCACAAACCTCTGATGGTCTTCAGTTGATCCTCAAGTTAGGAGAAGATTCACACTCAAACATCTAAATCCTTAGGCACTCAAACCACCTTCTGATGACTTTGATAACTTCTCAATCTTGAATGAGACCTCTTGCTAGGCTTCTCTTGAGAAGAATCACACTTGATCCCCTACTACATGAATGATACCTGTGGCACCCTAAAATTTGACCAACTTGTTTTACCTGATTTGTGTTTTCATAGCTTTATCATTTGCATAGTAGGTCATGTACATAGTTCATTCATTTGCATAGCATAGCATGGGCCAGCCATCCAACAAGGGATCAAGTGCCATTTTCATCTCAAAAAGCATATCCAAAAGTTTTTTATTCAAGTTCAAGCCTATTCAAGTCACCAAGAAAGAAGGTGAAGCTTTGAGAAGTTAATAGATCAAGCAGTAGATCTATATCCTATCTGGGGAGTATTTGAAGATCATCAAAGAGGTTGTGAGCTATGAACTGAGGCATGGAATGTATGTAGACATCATGGAAGACCTAGAGGGTCATTTTGAAATTAAGACAAGTTATTGGTGTGGTTACAAGAGCTACAGTTGAAGACAGTCACCTAGGGTTTCATCTAGGTCAACCCTAGGTCAATCCTAGGTCTAATGCTTGATTGAAGGGCATCAAGGCCTATTTGAAGAATGTGGGATTCATCATTTGATATGTGGATATGGATGTGGTGTTTTGACAAGGAGAAATCAAAAGAAATCAAGAAGAAGAGAAGTTTCTAAATTAGGGTTTTTGTGTAAAATCCCCTGATTTAGGTCAAACTTCCAAGCAAAATAATTCAAAATACAAGTCTCAAATGGATCCTTGTCCAGCATGAAACTTGTAGAGCATATCAAGACCTTTAATTTGAGTGGTGGAAGTCATCAAGGAGATTTATAGAACTCAAGTTATGGTTCTTGCAAGTTACAGGTCATCTGAGGACACTGAAATTTATCTGTGAAAGTTACTTGACTTCCAAGAAACTTTTTCCCCACAAGGATTTGTCAAATGGATTTTTGGTAAACATGAAAGTTGTTCCTCATGATCTCAGCTTTCTAGAAAGGTATGGTATGCCTCATTCCGATTTGTGGAACTCTACTTATGATCTTGACAAGCCAGGGGTATTTTGGGAAAGTAAGATTATAGGTCATTTCAAGCATATGCCTAAAACTCCTACTTGCAAACCTCAAATGAAAAAATGTTCAACATCAAACTTGCTCAAAATGATGTTTTGAGTCTAAGTAAGAGGTCATGATAGTTTGGAAATGAATGGAACTCAAAATGACAAATTTGACCAAATATGGAAGGTTTAAGTACATTTTCAAGTGACCAAAATTGGGGATTTTTGATCCAAAGGCAAAATGCATCATATGACCTATCAAACTGAATGGGAAACACATTTTGAAATCATTGACATCATTATATTTTTCATTTGGGGTCAAGAAATTGGACTTGTCATTGGTTGCTTGTAAATGAAGGTACACTTGCCAAATGAACAAGGGATCAAAGCACAAGCTAGCAAGCCATTCCCACACATCTCATTTCTCATTTGGAGAGAAATTCAAGCCTTATTCATGTGCTGTAACAGACCAAACCCCAACTGGTTTTTGAACTCATTAAAGGATAATATCATGACATGAGATTGGCAATTTCTCATTAGATCCTTCCAGTCACTTCCAGAAGTTTCCAGCATTGTCTATAAATGATTTAGAATGGATCAGGATCAAGGGTTGGCCATTTTTGAGAGAGAGAAGAAAGAGTGAGATCAAATTTTCTTCATTGCAAGTCACTTTCGAATTCTTCAATTTCTTCACAATCAATCCAAACTTTTGATCCTATTCAGTTCCTTTGGTGTTTCTGAGGGTGTATCAATCAAAATCTGAGAGAATTCAAGCTTGGATCGTGTTCTTGATCTCCCACTTTTCCACCTGCAACTTGAAATCTGATTCAGAAAATCAAGCACTTCCAAGGAGATTGGTTGCATACAGAAGCAAGAAAAGATCATACTGAAGGAATCTGGAGAAGGACAAGCCTTGATTTGGAGGTTTTCACTATCTGTTTCACTCATCTTCACAGGTTAGTAAAATTCAAACTCTGGCTCGATTTAGGAGTAGTTAACATGAATCTTTAGGTTAGAAGCATAGTATGTGGTTAGGTGGATCTTTCTGGAAAGTTTGAAGCAATTTGGTGATGATTGATATAGTGACCTAATTTCTGTTTCAACCAAGAACATGATGGATATGGAGTTATAATCTTAGTTCTATGGTTAGGCATGATCAGTGTTGAATAAGGAAGAGATTGGGACACTTAATTTGATGATTGGTGATGATTGATTTTCTGATCAATTTTGGAGGGAGATACGTGTTTAGGGTTAGAGAATGCGTTAATGAATTCCAAGGCCATAGATAAACTCAGGGTGAAGAATGGAGCATGTTAGGGTTTTACAATTTGATGTTTGATAAAATATTGAGGGAACACGAGTTGCTGAGTTTGGAGCATTCTTGGAGGTTCAACAATGGAGTTTGGCTCCAACTTTGGTTTGAACGGAGAAGACAGGTTCTCAACCATTGGATGGGTGCTGACTATTGACTCAGGGACTGATCGTGTGGCTCCAAGCGTGTTTCAATTTGTGAATGGCTGGCTGAGAGTGAAACGCAACGTTTCACTTAAAACGTGCCATGGGCTTAAGTTGGTCTTTCATAAACACACCCCCATTTCGTGGCCCATCATATATTGTGTTGGTTCTGATTGCTTTATGCACCACAAATTTGTTCATTTTTCTTGCCATTTTTCAGTTGATTTTATGTTAAGTAATGGGCTTAAGTAAATTGATGTTCACACCCCCAGTATAGGAAGCCCACTAGATTGCGCTTGTTTTACTTGCTTCCTGCACCAACGTTTTTATATTTTCTTTATATTTTTGTTTTGATTTCTGAAACATGTTTGGGCCTAATGCGCTTTGTTACGCCCACCCCCCAGTTGGGCCCAGCTAATTCGCATGTTGTAAATAGTTGCTATCTGCACCAGTTTTTTGTTATTTTTAATTCATTTTGTTCATTTTAATTTACAACCTTGGAAAATCATAAAAAATTGGAAAATGATCTTTTTGACCTGGGAATTTTTGCTACAGGTTAATATTTGTTTCAAGAAAATTGTGCATAAATAAAAATGTTAGTTTAGGTATTTTCTTTATTTTTTGTGAATATTTTACTTTTAGTACTTTTTATTGCATTTTGTTTGTATAGTCAATTTGTCTATTTTTGTTTAGCTAGTTCCCTTTATTTTTTTAGGCCATTCTTTTTAGGGAAACTAGATACAAACATTAGGTACCCCTGGATTTTATTCCATAATTTTTAGGATTACTTTTAGGTAGTTTTGATTAGATGATATTAAGATGGTTAGATTAGGGTTTATACACAACATAGGTGCACTTGAACATTTTATTTTGGGTTTTTTAGATTGAATTAGAGTATGGGACCTATGGGGTATATAGGGTAGATATAATATTTCCCTTAGAATTAATATTAGACCTGTAAATATTATATTACTATTTTTAGTATATTTTACAATTGTGTAATTGTTTGGTTTGCCCATTTTTGGGGTTTATTTTGTTGTGTGGGCTTTTTGGGCATTTGCTTGTGGTGTGGGCTTAGTTAGAGCTTGTGGATCTTGGCAAGGATTAAAGATGAAGATTTCATATCAAAATCAAAGTTTGATGAAGACTGCTCGGCTTGCTTGGAGTTGCTTGAAGACCATAGGATATAGGGTATAGATAGAGCCTTAGAATAGAAAATTTTCTTCATAAACATGGAGGGTTTCTTTTGCCTCCATTCTTCTCAATGATTAAAAGTCTCTCCTTAATACTCACATCCCTCCTTTGGAAGGATTAGTGACTGTATCTGGGAGATAGAACTTTGAGAGAAACAGTCTGTATTATGTTAACTTTCTGTAGGCCACCTTTGGTGTTCAACAGACTGTTTAACATTCAAAATTCGCTTATAATCATTTCTCTGTTGGAGAGTTTGCTTTGAAGAATCCCTTGAATATTGAAGATGAAGTTCATTGCCTTGAAGGCTGTTAGAAGGAGGAGCTTGTGCTGTCAGAGTTGTACAACTGTTTGAAGTAGGATTTACTGCTGCTTAGCTGTTTGATGCTGTCTACTGTTTAGAGTTTCTGCTTGTTGTAGCTTGCTGTTTTTCTTGAAGATTGGATGCTTATTTGAAGCTTGTAGATGGATGAAGACCTTGCTTGAAGGTGTTGGTGACTTGTTGCTGTTTCTATCAGATTTTGCTGCTTAGAGCTGTTGGTGCTGTTTAGAGCTGTTGATGTATTGTTTGAGTTTCTTGACTGTATTGTTTGTTAATTTTCCCCATATGGTTGAAGTGAAGTTGTTTCACTTTGCCTATTGTTTTCTAGGTTCGAGGTTGAGTGGGACTCCCTTGCCTCGCTTGTACTGCTGCATTCATACATTTTACTGCTTTACTGTATATATGCTGTTGCTTTTCCATTTATCCCCTAGGATCTCTGTTTCTCTCTGTGCAAGAGAGAAATATGACAGACATTAGGCTTTCATCCATGCATGACAACATTAGGATAGATTTTGATTCCCTTTTCAACCATAGGCTTTTTAGAGCTCCTTTCTCTTCTCATCTCAGAATAATTCAAAAACACAGTAATAAGGTTAATCGATGTCGTACGTTACGAGCCTTAAGCTATTTGAGAAAAGGTTGCTGGAGGGTCACTCTTCAGTAATCTAATTGCTTAGTGTGTTACCCTTAGGGTGACATACGACGTAGTCACTCTCAAATCATAGTCTCTAGTGCGTCAGAGATTGCAAACACACTAAAAAAACATTTCTTGCGTAAAAAGACTGAAAACCAATCAAAGTGTCATTTTTGTCCGCTTGGACCCATAATCAGGAGAAAACCTTTTTCAGAAGGATAAAAAAACATACAAGATAGACTTGTGTCGTACGTGGCCCGAACTACATTTGCTCTGATCTTTCATGCTATATGAAAGTACGTAGGCATAGGATGTGATATCCTAGCGAGCAACCTTCCCCTCCTTTCCCGTAGGTAGGCGAACTACGTTGACTATGATTTCTCGTTCCAGACGGGAATACGTAGGCATAAAGTGCGATACTTTGCCAAGTCATTTTATTTTCTTTTAACCTCAGACCTGTAGAATAGATAGAATAACAATCCGTACTAGAAAACAAGCGTGGATCCCGTCGAGTACGACGGACGTGAGGGGTGCTAATACCTTCCCCTTGCGTAACCGACTCCCGAATCCAGGATTTAGTTGCGATGACCATTCCTTTCCCGTCTTTGCGGTAGGTTTACTTCGAGTGTTTCCTTTCCCTCCGTTGGGATAAATAACGCACGGTGGCGACTCTTATGTTCAGCCGGCGCCGATTTTCGCAGTAGCGACAGCTGGCGACTCTGCTGGGGACTCCAATGGTTCCCTACGCGAGTCAGTCCTAGCGCTTGTTTTCCCGTCGTGGATTTTGTATGGATTTACGTTTCTGTACTTACTTTCAGCATTATTTTATTGTGATTATTGCTATGAGTATGAGGGGGTAGTCTGTTGAGAGATAAGCCAAACCCAGGCTTGAGTACACCTATAGATTTAGAGAGAGAGTAGTGGTTAGCTTGCTTGCTTAGCTCACACCAGCTAGCCACGAAATCTCACTCGGACGAGATTCTCTTTGATGCTTCTTGCCTGGCCCTTAGGGCTCGACAAGTTGTCTGACCCGAGGATTGTCGACTCTGGGAACCTATCAATTGGGATTCAACTAAGTGAGGTCGCTTCAAGGGATGATGATGCCACACCTTCTGGGTATCGTATCATCGCTCTTGAAAATCTGTGACGTTGAAACCGCATAGGATGCCGTACCTCGTCTGCGAGTTAAGTACACACCTGTGAGGGGTAGGAGGGTCTGTTTGCAGGGAACCTTTGACCTCAGAATACCTGGTTTACCTCTATCAGTGAGATGTGGTTACAGGTTTCTTTTGAGTGGTTGGTTTGGTTTGAAATAAAGATTGATTGGTTCCCAAGGCTTCAGTACAGAGCAACCCAGTCTATCAGCATTGCACTTGATCCCATGTTTGCATATGCATGTGCATTTTCATGTTTGCATTTCATTAACATGTATTTATGTTGTAGGTGATTATTCCCCTCTGATTCTAGGACATCTTCTAGCCAGGCATGGAGTCCCTGAAGAAGACGGTTGCTTACAGGTTGCATTCACCAGACATCAGTTCATTACTGGGTTTAGTTGCTTTGGCAGAAGAGAGTGTGAGGGCTGGGTTCAGAGTATCCTATGGGAGGCTGCTTAGCTTGTTGTACACACCTTCGACTTTCGAGATTACTGGGGTGTATACTTTGATGCAGTTTTATGAGTCGCAGCTGAGATGTTTCTTGTTTCCAGACTACATTCTTGCACCCACTTTGGAAGAGTATTATGTCATGTTGGATATTCCCGTGCTAGACCAGATGCCCTTTGTACACATTGATACCGAGCCTGAATTAGCTACACTCACAGAGATTGTCAGTCTGGACGCTTCTGAGTTTCCAGGAGGCTTGGTCAAGTTGAATGGCGCTCATGGTTTTCACTTATCTGTCCTAGTTGAGAAGGCCACACAATGCGCGAAGAATGGGTGTTGGATTGCCTTTAGTGCTATTCTGGCTGTCTGCATTTACGGGATTGTCTTGTTCCCTAATGTGCCAAACTTTGTTGATTCGGATGCCTTCCTGATTCTCGCCTCGAAGAATCCCATTCCTACTCTCTTGGGCGATGTTTATCATTCTATTCACTACAAGAATGAGAAACATCGTGGCAAGAACGTGTCCTGCTGTCTTCCTCTCCTGTACAGGTGGTTCCAGAGGCACCTTCCGAAGACTGGGCCGTTTGTTGATACCGTTGATACTTTGGATTGGTCGTCCCGGTTGATGGGGCTATCTGCTGAGAATATCATTTGGTTTGATCGGGGTATGCTTGGTACTGACATTATATATAGTTGCAGTGGCTTTCCGAATGTTCCCCTGATTGGACGGAAAGGCTGTATCAACTATAATCCTTCACTATTGGTACGACAGTTTGGTTATGCCTTGAGAGATGCTCCTATTGAGGTTGAGATACAGGAATCTCTGTATCTCACGGGCTTCTTAGACGAGACTACTTTGATCAGGTTGAGCCATACGTGGGCTAGCATCCACAAGAGGGGGAAGGCTTTGCTCGGTAAGAGCAACAGCAGAGCTTATGATCCTTATTTAGCCTGGGTCCGTGAGAGAGCTCGTATGTCTTTGATGCCTTATCCCGCTGTGGAACCACTGTATCTTCCATTGATTGAGGTACCTCCTGTAGAAGAGAGCGAGAAATATAACAAGTTGTTGGCTGCAAATGAGGAATTGAAGATAGCTAACGAAGAGTTAGAGAAGGAGATCTTCCAGTTACGACGAGAGAAGAAGGAAGCCACCTTCACGGTGAAGGAACAGACCGAATTGATTAACAGGTTGGGATCAGAGCTGACAGAAGCGACCAACAAGAAAGAAAAAGTAGGGATAGCTTTGAACGGGGTTAGCAAGGTACTTACGTCCAAGAAGGAACTTCTAAGCAAGGCTTATGCTCGTATCAGCAAGTAGGAGGCTTTGTGGGAGGCCACGCTCACCAAGAAGAAAGAGCGCGAAGACAAACTGAAAATGCAGATTGCCACGCTGGAGGCACAGGTTAAAGCCCAGGAAGCACGGATTGTTGAAGTAACATCCCTTAGGAGTACTGCTAATCTCAGAGTCAGTGACAGTGACGAGAAGTCGAGAGGTTGCGAGGAGAAGGCCGGTTCCAAGAGGTACATATCTGACGAGAGTTCGAGCAAAGGAGCTCCCCGGGACGACACCACGAAGCTGGGATCCACTACCGAGCGGCATGCTGTACTGATGCAGGAGTTGATCTCCCGACTAGGACACTCAGAGACGATGAGGATACTGGAGGACGTCCGAGCGCGCCACTTGGCCTGACGTATCTTTGCCTTACCTTTGTTATTTGTACTCGTATTTGGGCCATCGCCAGACTTGTTGGCCGAGGTCTCTTCGGTTGTATTTAGTACTCAGCCTCTTGGCCTTTGTTATATATGAGGATTTTCTGGTTTATTGCTTGCTGAATAGGGACTCCATTGCCATAATGGCTTTCTCTCTGGAACTAGAATCGGGGGAATATAACCTGTAGCATATTCACATAATCGCATTCGCATTCATATTGCATTAC
The DNA here is from genome assembly GCA_963859935.3 of Lathyrus sativus. Taxonomy (NCBI): domain Eukaryota; kingdom Viridiplantae; phylum Streptophyta; class Magnoliopsida; order Fabales; family Fabaceae; genus Lathyrus; species Lathyrus sativus. The sequence continues at coordinate 491,747,781 of OZ012741.1, forward strand.
AGGTAATTATTGAATTGTATCTCATCTTCTGCATTCTTCAGGTCTTTCCAGGATTGAAAGTCAACGCCCGCACCGATACTCTACTCGTACCAACTGCAAAAGAGTTATGGACCAGGTGCAGAGCGAGATGCAGGACATGCGTGAGAAGCTGGCGCTGTTCATGCAGACGATGGAAACAATTGTGAAAGGGCAGGAAAACTTGCAAACCCTGGTGCAACCATTGCTAGCGAGAAATGTCGGGAATGGACACGAAGACCACAATTCTGTATGTGTTGACACCATTCATGGGGATGGTACTCCTACACCGGTAGCTCCACCTGTGGCGAATATACCTGTTGTGAATATGAACAATGGCGCTGGCGCCGGGAACGGTAATACAGGAATCGGTAATGAGACTGTCATTAACAACGTTGAATTCGGAGATGCCAATCTGGGCGGTGATAACAATGGAGGTAATGGCTTCGGTAATAACGGATTTGGCTATAACGACCAGGGGTTTGATTATGCTAACCAGGATGGGAAGTTCAGCTTCAACGCTCGGGGCTTCAGACATGATGGATTTGGTAATGCCAATCAGGGCTATGGTGGATTCGGTAACGGAAATGGTGCTGGAATGATGCCTTTTGGACCTGCCGGGGTCGCTCAAGGGTATGGTAACAGGGGACGGGGCCCTGTGATGAATCAGACTAGATTTGGTCGTAACAATGGGTATGACGGGTACGGAAATGAGAATGGTAATTGGATAGAAGACCAACAAGAAGATGCTTTCTCTGGTAGAGGTTTTGAAGGTCCTGTAGACAACACTCAGCGAATCAGGATGCTCGAGGAGCAGATGAAAGGTGTCGTGAATCAAAGTGTTGTTGGTTTAGATATGACCACAATGGGTTTGGTGCCTGGCCTGAGGGTACCGCTGAAGTTTAAAGCTCCCACATTTGACAAATATAAGGGAGATACCTGTCCGAAGGTGCATGTGCGGTCATACTATAGAAGGATGTCGGCTTATTCGAACGATGAAAGAATGTTGATGCATTTCTTTCAAGACAGCTTGTCTGGTCCTTCCCTTGAATGGTACATGGGGTTGGAGCCTACTCAGATAAAGACATGGAAGCAACTGGCTGAAGCGTTTGTGACTCATTATAAGTATAATAGTGACCTGGCACCGAACAGGGTCCAGTTACAGGGGTTGTCGCAGAAGAAAGATGAGAGTTTCAAAGAATATGCGCAGAGATGGCGCGACATGGCCGCAAGGGTTCATCCTCCTTTGGTTGAGAAGGAGATGAATGATATGTTCATAGGAACGTTCACCGGTATGTTTTATGATAAGTTGTATCCCGCTTCTTTGGGCAGTTTCTCGGATCTAATCTTGATGGGAGAGAAGGTGGAAAGTAATATTAAAATGGGGAGATTCCAAGCTGAGGAATCTACTTCAGTTGGCAGTAACAGAAGACCTTTCGGTGGTCGCCATCAGGGTGACACAAGTGCAGTATTCGGGGGCCGAGGCCGAGGCCGGGGCAGAGGGCGGAATCAGTACAATCATCCGCAACAGGTGGCAAGCGTCACAATTCTATTTCATCAACAACCAATACCACTACAGCAGATACCACCACAGCAGCAGCATCAACAACAGCAGCAAAGGCCAAATCAGGGACAGAGGAGGTTTCCTAACATGAGGCCGAAAAGAGTATTTGATGTACCTCCTTATACGTATGCAGAGTTACTCCAAACATTACTGGGTTTGAATTTGGTGGAAAAGAGGACTATGGCACCAATGACGGGCACTCCTCCGTTTGGTTTCGATACGAACAAGCACTGCGAGTTCCACTCCGGGGCTCCTGGCCATGACATAGAGACTTGCCACGCGTTCAAGCATGTGGTGCAAGATCTGTTGGATAGCAAGGCCATAAATTTTGGACAAGCAGGTTCGAACATAGTACAACAGCCCATGCCCAACCATGGGGCAAATGCTATTTTGACTGAGGAGGGTTTGAACTTGATCATGAATGTTGATGAACTAAAAACACCGTTGTGGGAAATAAAGAGCAGGTTATTAAAAGGAGGTGTGTATCCGGGCTGCGATGAATTTTGTCTAGAATGTTGGACCCAGGCTGGGGGCTGTGCTGAATTGAAGAAGGGTATTCAGACCTTGATAGATGAAGGCACGTTGCAATTCGACCGAACGGTAGTTGAGAAACCTGCAGAAGTATTAGCTGATGAGCAAAGTGATGTAGCTACGGTGACAATCCCCCGAAAAACGATAACTATAACGGCACCAGCCAGACGACCGACGATCACTATCACCAAGGCAGGGCCAACACCTTATGAGAGCACTAAGGCGGTACCCTGGACTTATGGGCTGGAAGCGTACTGTGATGGGGTGAAAATCGATATCAGTAAACAGCCAGCTGGGGTTATGGACAATGTCGTCGGGACTGGAGGGATGACAAGGAGTGGGAGAATTTTTATATCGCCTGAGGTAGAGGCTGAACGATTGGCAAAAGGTAAAGGTAAAGTGAATAAGGATATTCCTGTGCAGAGGAATGAAAAAGAAACGTCACTGAAAGATGTAGAAGAGTTTATGCGCCTTATCCGTAAGAGTGACTACAAAATTGTTGAGCACCTTCAACAGACGCCATCGAAGATATCCATATTGTCACTGTTATTGTGTTCTGAAGCCCATAGGAATGCGTTATTGAAAATCCTGGACACGTCGTTTGTACCCCAAGATGTTTCTGTGAATCAGTTGGAAGGGGTGATGGCGCACGTGAATGCGGGTCATAGTTTGGGATTTAAGGATTTTTATTTGACCCCGAGGGGAAGAGAGCATAACATGGCGTTGCACGTCTCAGTTGAATGCAGGGGCACAGTCATGTCCCACGTGCTGGTAGATACCGGGTCTTCCTTGAACGTGCTGCCGAAGAAAGCAATGATGAAGTTAGACATCAGGGGGATCATTTGTACGCCTAGTGACTTGGTGGTCAGGGCATTTGATGGTACACGAAGGTCAGTCTTTGGATCTATAACGTTACCTCTGCAGGTGGGGCCGGAGATTTTTGAAACTGAATTTTACATTATGGACATCCAGCCAGCATATAACTGTCTTCTTGGACGACCATGGATCCATGGTGCCGGGGCAGTCACGTCTACCATGCACCAAAAGCTAAAGTACATGGTGGGGGACAGTGTGGTTACAGTTTGTGGGGAGGAAGATATATTGGTCAGCCATCTGTCGTCATTCAAGTACGTGGAAGTCGACGGCGAGATTCATGAAACACCCTGTCAAGCCTTTGAAGGGTTGCGCATCAAAGACAAAGTTCCTGGGCCGAGTAAGGCATCAGAGGTGGCAGTATCGTCATACAAAGAGGCTCAGGCTCTAGTGAAGACTGGTGAGACCAAGGGCTGGGGCAAGGTTCTGGATATTCCCATGAAGATGGACAGATTTGGGCTAGGGTATCAACCTTCATCATCAACGCCTGCTGCAGGGGAACCCCGTTTCAAAGGACCAATAACAATCACGGCTAGTGGAGTATATCACGAGACCATCAACGCTGTTTCAGATTCCGAAGAAGGAGAAAGCGACTGCGACATGGACGCCTGGATTCAGCCAAGCGTGCCAGGACAAGGGCTTTGCAACTGGTCTATTCAGGAGACTGTTCCTGTGACCACTAAACAGTAATACTTTGTTTTCTTAATTGTTGAACAATACGGTGTCCTACCCGGGGCATCGTGATTTTGCTCAGGGTCGTTCTGTTATGTACATTGCACTGTTTAATTGTTAAATAAAAGGCGTTTTTTTCATGTACAAATATTGTGATCCCTGTTTTTCCTGTTTTTTTTACAATAAAATGGCAACGTGGTTATTCACTTTGTATGTATTTTGAAGCATTTAACCATTTCCTTTGCAGGATTACTATTTCAGATGACATCTATGAACCGCCTATGACTCATTTCGACTTTGAGCACCCGGTATTTCAGACCGAAGAAGAGATTGTTGAAGATGGCGACGTTCCAGAAGAGTTGTCTTGGTTGGTAAAGCAAGAAGAACGAATCATTCTGCCTCATGAGGAGGTCATTGAAATTGTTAATCTGGGGTCGGAAGGGGTTGAAAGGAATATTCGTATAGGAGCCGCGCTGCAGAGCGACGTCAAACGAAGATTGGTTGAAATGCTCAAAGAGTACAGTGATATTTTTGCTTGGTCGTATGAGGATATGCCTGGGCTGGATACGGATATGGTTGTGCACCGTCTGCCGCTAAAAGAAGAATGCCCGCCGGTTAAGTAGAAGCTTCGAAGAACTAGACCGGACATGGCTGTGAAGATTAAGGAGGAGGTTCAAAAGCAGTGGGATGCTGGTTTCCTAGCTGTTACGAAATATCCCTCATGGGTCGCTAATATTGTGCAAGTGCCAAAAAAGGACGGTAAAGTGAGAATGTGCGTAGATTACCGTGATTTGAATAAGGCGAGCCCGAAAGATGACTTTCCACTTCCTCACATCGATGTGCTGGTTGACAATACCGCTCAATTCTCCGTATTCTCCTTCATGGATGGCTTCTCGGGCTACAATCAGATTAAAATGGCGCCATAAGACATAGAGAAGACTACCTTCATTACGCCTTGGGGAACATTTTGCTACAAACTGATGCCCTTCGGATTAAAGAATGTTGGGGCAACGTATCAGCGTGCAATGACGACTCTCTTTCATGACATGATGCATAAAGAGATCGAGGTTTATGTCGATGATATGATTGCCAAATCCCAGACAGAGGAGGAACATTTGGTGAATCTGCTGAAATTATTCAAAAGGCTTAGGAAGTTCAGGTTGAGACTGAACCCTAACAAATGCACCTTCGGGGTGAGATCGGGTAAACTGCTGGGGTTTATCGTGAGTGAAAAAGGAATAGAGGTTGATCCTGCAAAAATAAAAGTCATACAAGAGATGCCGACGCCTAAAATAGAAAAAGAGGTGTGCGGGTTTTTAGGGAGGTTGAACTACATCGCTTGGTTCATATCTCACCTAACAGCAACGTGTGAGCCGTTATTCAAGCTGTTGAAAAAAGACCAGGTTGTGACATGGAATGAAAATTGTCAAAAGGCGTTCGATAAAATAAAACAGTATTTGCAGGAGCCTCCTATTTTGATACCTCCAGTGGCAGGGAGACCCTTGATTATGTATTTGACGGTTCTTGAGGGGAGTATGGGTTGTGTTCTCGGTCAACATGACGAGACAGGGCAAAAAGAGCATGCGATATACTACCTGAGTAAGAAGTTTACTGACTGTGAATCTCGATACTCAATGCTCGAGAAAACTTGTTGTGCGCTAGCCTGGGCCGCCAAGCGTTTGAGGCAGTACATGCTTAATCATACAACCATGTGTAACACCCATTTTAATTATTTAGTCATTTTATTATTATTTTAAATATTATATGTTGATGTGCCCTTTGGTAGGGTGTATTTGATGATGTTTGGTGGGTGTCCCTGAGATGGGAGGATCATTGGTGGTAATTTGGTGAGTTTATAATAATATAAGAAATAATAGTAATATTGGTGGTGGTATTATTATTATTATTATTATTATTATTATTATTATTATTATTATTATTATTATTATTATTATTATTATTATTATATTTATGATTATTATTAATATTTGTAGTAATATTATTAATATGGAGAATATAATATTATTATTAATATAGTTATTATATTATTATGATTTTTGGTGTGAATATGATAATATAATGAATAATAGTAATATTGGTGGGGGTATTATTATTATTATTATTATTATATATTATTATATTTATTAGTATTATTAATATTATTATTATTTTGGTGAGATAATAATATTATTACTATTATTATTATTATTATTATTTTGGTGAGATAATAATAATAATAATAATAATAATATTATTATTATTATTATTATTATTATTATTATTATTATTAATAGTATTATTATGATTAGTATTATTAATATTAGTAATATTATATTAGTATTATTAATATTAAGATTATTATTATTAATATTATTTTATTATTAGTATTAATATAATTGTTATTATTATCATTAGTATTATTATTATTATAATTATAATTATTGTTGGGTGTATTACTATTATTATTATTATTATGTTGAATATTACTATAATATTACAATAGTATTATATTATTATTATTATTATTATTATTATTATTATTATTATTATTATGATTATTATAATTATTATTAGAATTATTATTGGGAATATTAGTAGTTGGAATAAGTAAAATAAGAAGTGGAAGGGTTATGGGGAAGTTAGAATGGAAATATGAAAAGGCACGATAGAAACCGTGAGAAGGGAAATTGGGAGAATAGAGAAGAGCGAAGAACAAAGAGAAAGGGAAAAGGCTAGGGATGAAGAATCTTGGATGAATAATTATCCAGGTAAGGGGGGAGAAACTTTATTGGGATGGTATATATACATGTATAGGATATAGGGGATTCCTTAACCCCGTAGGAAAATGTCGATCTATGAAGTTTTATATTGGCATGCTTGTTATTGTTGTTGCTAATGATAAATTGATGCTTGATATTGATGAATTGTTGATTGGTATTGGTGAATTTGGTATATATATATATTATGGTGATATTAGTGAGATTATATGTTGTTACTGCAGTGTTGATAGTAACTATGAATAGAGTTTTGGTGAGATTTTGTGTTGTTATTGTAGCGTTGGTAATGACCATGATTATAAATTTGGGAAAATTATGTATTGTTCCCTGTGATGTTGTTAGTGACTCTGGTTAGGACCTTGGTGAGATTCAGAGTAACTCTGAAGTGTAGGTAATGTACCGTAATGTTGGTTCTAGAGTAGGAAGTATATGATAATTGGTAAGTATAATGGTGTGTTTGTGTTTGATGATAACTAGTAATTGATAGCGATGGGGTATAGGTCAATGTTGATGAATTGTTGTTTTTAATTAATTTGGCGTATAGGCTAGGTTTAAGGCTTTTAGGGAGATTCTGTGTGACCTTTTAAGGCATCGGTAGAATGTTTAAGCGATAACTTTGGGAATAAGATTTAGGAACCGATTTAGTTACGGTAATGTACAAGGTTGGTACTAGAGTAGGCTGAGAATTTGAGTTGAGATGATAAGTTTGATTTGGCCTAGAATAGTACTGCAGAACTGTGGGGAAGTTGGTGAATCGCAGCATTCGCTGGGCTTCGCCTGGCGAGTGTTGGCGAAGCTTCGCCTAGCGAATGCCAGCGAGCGTAGCAGAACCAGAATGTGACTTTGGTGATGTTTGGCCTTGAGCATTGGTCTGGGGTGATCTTTCTGGCCTTGATGCATTGTAAGGATGATGAGTGTGGGATCTAACCTGTGTACTGGGTGATAGTACTCATTTCCCTTAATATTGTTGGTGGACAATTAGTTAACGTATATGTATGTAGTGATCAGTAGGATCGTGTGTTCCCGGATGTTGGGATGTGGTTATATATGGTGTTATAGTATGAATTTGTTTACTATCTGATTGATTTATATGGTGTTGGTGTAATATATCTACACATATATGCATTGATGTATGATGATATGATCAGGAGGATCGTGTGCACTTAGTGTGCCTAATTATGATAGTTATGCATTGGTGTGTGCATATCATGGTGTTTTGGTGGGATGAATCATGTCTCAGGAGGAGCGTAAGTGATTCATCCGTACTCCTTTGTGGAGAATGGTGGGGGATAGATCATGTCTCAGGAGGAACGTAAGTGATCTATCCAGGTTCGATTGAATGAACCAATGAGTCGGTACCGCATGCATGGTGTTGAGTTGCGTATTTGCATTATAATATGTTATATTGTAATTTGAAAAGTAGGTTTGTTATATGGAGTTGTTGGGGTGAATATTGGTGTGTTGGTGTGTTTTACTACCTTGTTTACATGTATTACATTACCAATATATTTTTGATCATATTTTCTCACCCCTTGGTTGTTGTTGTGTCTGTGCTTCTCCAGAAGTACAGATAATCCAGGTACTTAGATAGCTTGGATGGTGGTGTGCCAGTCGAGTCTAGGATGCTCTGATACGTAACACGGGATATGGGTGTTTTAATTGTTTTATGTCAAACTTGTTGTAATCCTGTGACGTATCACTTTTTTTGTGAATTATAATAATAAAGATTTTATGAAATTTGGCGGATGGCCGAGAATGTTGGAATAATGTTTTCCGCTGTATTATTTTTGAGAATAATTAATAAAGTATTTTTATAAAAATTTGGTGATGTGATATCCCACTATTTTGGTGAACACTCTGATGTTTATTTTTAATGTTTATATTTTATTTAATTTGGGAAGTGGGGTGTTACACCATGCTCATCTCGAAGATGGATCCTATCAAATACGTATTTGAAAAGCAAGCACTATCGGGGAGAATTGCCCATTGGCAGATGGTTTTGACCGAATACGACATCCAGTATGTCTCACAGAAGGCTATAAAGGGGAGCGTGTTATCAGAGTATCTTGCTGAGCAGCCTATTGAGGACTACCAATCGATGAGGTTTGATTTTCCTGACGAGGATATCATGTACCTAAAGATGAAAGATTGTGAAGAACCGTTGTCGGACGAAGGACCAGAATTGGGTTCCAAATGGCAGTTGATCTTTGACGGAGTTGTAAACTCCTATGGTAGCGGAATAGGGGCAATCATCACTACTCCACATGGGTCGCACATCCCATTTACTGCTCGATTGACCTTTCCGGTTACCAATAATGAAGCCGAATACGAAGCTTGCATCATGGGGCTTGAAGAAGCCATTGATTTGCGAATCAAAAATCTGGATGTATACGGAGACTCAGCTCTGGTGGTGAATCAAATAAAAGGAGAATGGGAGACACGTCAGCCCAATTTGATACCGTACATGAATTATGCGAAGAGATTGTTGCCCTTCTTTGACAAGGTTGAATTGCATCATGTACCGCGAGCAGAAAATCAGATGGCTGACGCCCTGGCCACATTGTCTTCCATGTATAAAGTCAACTTCTGGAATGAGGCTCCCAGAATTGTTATCTCTCGGCTTGACAGACCCACCTTCGTATTTGCTATTGACGAGGCATCTGATGATAAACCCTGGTATCTTGACATCCAGAATTTCCTGAAGAACCAGGAGTATCCGGCTGGGGCATCCAGTCGCGATAAGAAGACTCTCAGGAGATTGACTAGTAATTTCTATCTGAATCCGGACGGTGTCCTGTACAAGAGAAACCACGACTTGGTGTTGCTACGTTGTGTAGACGAGAAAGAGGCGAAGTTGCTTATGGAGGAAATACATGAGGGTACATTCGGTACACATGTTGGTGGGCATGCTATGACGAGGAAGCTGCTGCGAGCAGGTTATTATTGGCTAACTATGGAAACTGACTGTTTCAAGTTTGTGAAGAGGTGTCATAAGTGCCAGATCTATGCGGATAAGATCCATGTGCCTCCGAGTCCGCTGAACGTGATGTCGTCACCGTGGCCGTTCTCGATGTGGGGAATTGATATGATTGGAAAGATTGAGCCGACGACATCTAACGGACACCGTTTCATTTTGGTAGCAATTGATTATTTTACCAAGTGGGTGGAAGCAGCATCATATGCAAATGTGACCAAGCAGGTGGTAGCCAGGTTTATCAAACGAGATATCATTTGCAGATATGGAATCCTCGAGCGGATTATTACCGACAACGGTTCGAACTTAAATAACAAGATGATGAAGGAGCTGTGTCAGAGTTTTAAGATCGAACATCACAACTCTTCCCCTTATCGACCCAAGATGAATGGCGTTGTTGAGGCGGCCAATAAGAACATAAAGAAGATTGTTCATAAGATGGTGGTGACCTATAAGGACTGGCATGAGATGCTATCTTTCGCTTTGCACGGTTATCGTACGACGGTACGCACATCAACCGGGGCAACCCCGTTCTCGTTGGTATACGGAATGGAAGCAGTGTTACCACTGGAAGTTGAGATTCCTTCCCTGAGGGTATTACAAGATGTCCAACTTGACGAGGCAGAATGGGTGAAAGACAGGTTGAACCAGCTGAGTTTAATGGATGAGAAAAGGCTAGCCTCTCTAGCATACGGTCGTTTGTACCAGAGCCGAATGAAGAAAGCGTATGATAAGAAGATACATCCTCGGAGCTTTCAGACGGGCGACCTTGTGTTGAAGAGGATTCTCCCGCCACAGACAGATCACAGGGGCAAATGGACCCCCAACTACGAAGGGTCATACGTTGTCAGAAAAGTCTTTTCATGAGGAGCTTTATTGTTGTCCACCATGGACGGTGAAGACTTTACGTCGCCTGTGAATTCAGACGCAGTTAAAAAATACTTTGCTTGAAATCGACCCGCTGGACAGAAAAAAAGAGAGTCCAGGCGAAAATGGGGCATCCTGGCGAACCAAAAACAGAATAAAAGGTTCGGGCAAAAAATTAGGGATAAAATTGAAAAAATGTACACCCGCGAAGTTGAAAACCTACACTGGGCGGCTTCGGCAAAAAAGGGTATCCCGGTGAACTGAAAACCCGCAAAGGGCGGTTCACGCAAAAGTTAGGGATTTGAAAAGCAAATGGCTGCAGTCCAAATTCGATACTACAGTGCACATTGGTGCGGGAGAATATACCTGAGAGTTCGATTATCAGATACAATCTCTTCAGAAGTTTGAATACCAGGAAAGCGCCAGAGTCAGGCGAGTCATAGGAGGATCAGCTCATGATGTTCGTCTGCATCACGTTGCCGACATAAGTGCAAATTTGAGTTGTCACTGTATTTATGCTTCCTGTGCATACTTGTATATTTGTTGTGTGTAACTTCCTCTTTTCAGGAGTTACATCCAGTGTACAAAACTCTGCCCATTCAGGGGCCCAATTAATAAAACATGGTATTCAGTATTTGATGCTTGTTCTTTACTGTTTTGTATGTGGAAAGCGCCAATGTTTAATAAAACTAGCAAGTGCATAACGTTGCTGGCCCTTGCCAATAATTGCTAAAACTTCGAATTGACTGAAAATGATGTCACTAACGCTAACCTGAATAGATTTGGTTGTATAGGCTTGTCTTGTCTCATTTGTGGTGTTGCAGGGTTCTTGACCATACGAAGTGGACGATCAGAAGATTGTAGTCCTAACCAGAGGCTCGTAACGAAAAGGCTTGATCGCTATGTGAAGTGAATCCCCAGGCAGGTCGCACTTCATTCCCTGAAGCTGAGATGACAATGTTCCTTATTGAAGAAGGATCAAATTCCCCAGCTAGTCGAGCTTATCCGAAGGGCATTCTCCAGCAAGGTCGTTTACCCTCAGCCGAGTTTGGTGAATCCAAGATTGTAGGCTGTATTCAGATAGTGTGGTGTTCCCCAGAAGGATTCCCCATCCCGAGCAGAGTGGTTTAGCCTCAGAAGACTAATAGTTCCAAACTTGTGAGCTGTACTCAGACAGTCTACTCTCCCCAGCAGAGATTCCCTTCCCAGTAGGGTCATTTATTCTCCCCAACGGAGTCAATTTATTTTCCCCAAGAGAGTCGTTTCGTCCTCAGTGGAGTTCTCTCTCTGCAGCAAATGTTTTCTTTCCTCCCAGTGTGTAATACCCCAAATTTTGCCCTAAGATTTGTCGTCGCATTTCATTGCATTTTTATTGCATTTAATCAATTACTAACAAATTTGTGTAGTCGTTTGACTTTTTGCAGGTAAATATCATATGGCATGCATTTTTTTTTTAAAAAGTAAAAATGGCACAATTGGCAGGAGGACATGTGTAAGGAGTTATGAGTGTGAGAGGTTGAGAGTTCGAATCTCACCTTTGTCACTTTTTTGTTTTTTATTATTTTTACTCTAAATTTTTCTATCTTTCATTAAAAAAATAACAAAAATAGTTTTTTATTATTATTTAATTATTATTTTCGTATTTTAATTAAATCATTTTTTAAAATATTATTTTTTTCACTTTTTTCTAAATTATTCATAAAAATATCCAAAAAATCATAAAATAAAAAATATTGAAAAAAATTTTGTTCTTTTTATAATATTTTTGATTTTAGGAATCAATAGGATTATTAGTTTTTATTTTAAGTTTATTTTAATTACTTTAAATTATTTAAATTTTATTTTTTCTTAACTAATTATTTAGTTTGGGCTTTAAAATGGGCTTTAGGGACATTATTGACAATTTGGTGTTAACCCTAATTTGTTCCCTATATATACATGTGTTGCCTTGTTGGAAAAGAGGGGAGAATGAAAAAAACCTAAGAGGAGTGAGTGCCGTTTGCCGTTATTTAGTTTTCTTCTTCATCCATTGCTATTGTTTCTTTTTCTTCATCGTTTACTGTTATTTCTTTTCCTTCATCTATTACTGTTGTTTCTTTTTCTTCATCTTTTACCGTTATTTCTTTTTCTTCATCTATTACCGTTATTTCTTTTTCTTTATCTATTACTGTTACGTTTATATATATATATAATTTTTAAATTGTTAGAGTTTATATATATAAGATTAATTTTTGATCGAATTATGTCGATACGATGTTTGCACATTTGTGTGCATGACGCGTGACATTTGTGTTAGTTCGATCTGGTTGCGATGATCGCATTTTTGTGTGAGCAATAATACTATTTTTTGCTTAATTTCTTTTTCTTTGCGATAAATTTTGTTTCTTCCGATTTAGATCTGGTTGCGATGAGCGCATTTCTGCGTTAGCAACATTGTTGGGTTATTTGGCACATTTAAAATTCATTATTGCTTTATTATTATTATTATTATTATTATTATTATTATTATTAGTATTATTATTATTATCATTATTTATTATTATTATCATTATTATCATTATTATTACCATTATTATTATTATTGTTATCATTAATTTATTAAAACTTGTTATAATATAAAAATCTGTTTTAAAATAAATAACATTAACATCTTTTCCAAATTAATATGAAAACCTATTATTTTTAAGAAAAACTTTTTTTTAGATAAATTTAAAATAATAACTAAAATCTTTTTTTTAAAATAATAACTAGAACCGTTATTTATTTTATTTTATTATTGTTCAATTCAAATTTCATTATCATATTGTATCTGCTCCTCTCATGTAACCTCGCGAACTTAACAATCGCTCTTTAAATTCTGCCTTTAAATTTCTGCTTGCATGGTTTAAATTATGACATTATCTCTCTGTTTGCATGATTCAATTATCTCACGCGTTTACCATTATTTCTGTCACATTGCACACATCCGAAGGTTAGGTCTAACTGTTTGGCCGCCGCGCCAATAGTCCGTAAAACTTCACACATTCAATTTCAAATCCTCAAAACTACAAACTACAAACCCTAATTTTCACAAATGCCTCGCCGCAGGCAAGATTACAATTTTACCCCTAGCATTAGGTCAAAGAGCCGCCGCGCTCAGTTTAGGGTTTCCCGCCGTGGAATCCCTAATTTAACCCTAATTACAACTTAACAATTCAACATAGAGATTTGGAGTTTCTACACTCCACGTAAGCGTGTCCTTAAGACATGTTTATTCCCCGTGAGACCTTGACCACAGTCAAGAAGTCTCTAACCTCCTTTTGAGGGGAACTACGATTACTCTGATTCCACTCCCGTAAGGATACGTAGGCACAAGATGCGATGTCTTGCCGAGTAAACTTAGAATTAACCCCTTAGGTATCTTTTCTCACTTTTAATCCTTTGTACATATACCTTAAGCAAGTAAATAAAGAAAATAGTAAACATCTGAACAAAAGGTTCCTGTAGAGTACTACAGAAGTTTAGGGTGCTAATACCTTCCCTAAATTTAACCAACCCCCGAACCCTAGATCTTTCCCCGCATTGTGTTTACGATGCAAAATAGGTTTTCCCTCTTTTGACCTTTTCCTTCGGATAAATCAAAGAGCGGTTGTGAATTGAATTGCAATTCAAGCTCATTAATAGTTTGTGATCCTATTTCCACCGCAACAGAAAATGGCGACTTCACTGGGGACTTTCTAAACTTTTGAGGGTTACCCCTAATTTGTTCATATTTATTACTATTTGTTTTACTATTCATTTGCATGTATATATTGTACTTTGATTTTGGGACTGTTCCATGTGTTGTGAGATAAGTCCTACGCCCGGACTAGTGACATTATTATAGGATGGGGATATATTCGATGAGGCTTATAGGGAGTTGAGTCCCGACCAAGCTGATTCGAGAATCACCGCTCAGTTGAGACCCTTTCGAAAATGGTTCGGTTGATCGAGTATAGTCGTGAAAACTTTTACCTTTACCGATTGGAGTCTGTGATATTGAGGACCGTAGTACCTTAACACCACCTTGGCCTTGTTTAGGACGTAGTGCGGGAGCTATGTGGGAGTAATCCTACAATGGTTGCTACGCGATACTACACTCAAAAGAGGTTCTCTTGAGAATATTATTAACCCCCGAGTCAATCGGAAGGTTGATAATATCCGAAAGATGGGCTGATGACTTTGGGCACTTTTTAGAACCTTGTTCGGCAGGTACAAATAACCTATAGTACACTCCTTTCTGGGATGGGTAGACCTTAACTCCGCTCACGTACCTTTAACCTAGGACTTTGTGTGTTTTCATGCATTGCATTCATAAAACATCATATTGCATTAAGACTTCATGGAATTCAAAGTCTATTTATGAACATTGCAGGATACCATGGACCACTCTAGGAAGCATACTTTGAAATTTACTTTTAAGGGTTTTAATTTGGAAGTCCTAGAGAAGCTAAGGGATTTGGTTCAAGATCAAGAAAAGTTCCAAAACAGATATGGAAGGCTATTGTCTTTGTTGAAGATTCAAGTAAACGAAGGACTTCTTACGACTTTGCTACAGTTTTATGATCCAGATTATCACTGCTTCACCTTTCCAGATTATCAGCTTTTACCTACCCTAGAAGAGTACTCTCAGTTGGTGGGATTACCTATCTTGGATAAGTCTCCATTCCCTTTCTTGGAGGAAGACCCTAAAGAACGAGATATTGCTAAAGCCATTTGTCTAAGGATACCCGATGTCAAAAACAATATGATCACCAAAGGGGGGATCTCCGGTTTTCCCAGGGACTTCCTAATTAAGAAAGCCCAATTTTATGCTGATCATAAGGACATGTTTGCCTTTGAGACAATATTTGCTTTGCTTATTTATGGGTTGCTGCTTTTTCCTAGTTTTGAGGGGTTTGTGGACCTTAATGCAATCAAGACCTTCATGAGGAGAAATCCAGTTCCAACGCTATTGGGTAATACTTATCATTCAGTACATCTTCGAAACTTTCATGGTGGGGGAATGATTATATGTTGTGTGCCATTACTATACAAGTGGTTTATTTCTCACTTACCCAAGTCCGGTCCGTTCTGGAGACCTAATCAAGAACGTTGGTCGCAAAAAGTTATGGCTTTAACTCACTCTGATATTGATTGGTATAATCGTATGTACGATGGGATATCGATCATTGATAGTTGTGGAAACTTCAACAATGTGCCTTTGCTCAGTTTCAATGGAGGAATTAGCTACAATCCAGCCTTAGCTCGCCGACAGTTGGGATACCCCTTGAAGGAACCGCCTAAAGGTATTCATGTGGAGAAAATCTTTTTCAAAGACAACAAAATGCTTCAAGATCAGATTCTATCTTCTTGGAATCATCTGCATAGGAAAGACAAAGAAAGTTTGGGCAGACCTAATTGTGTGTCCATGGAACCATACCTTCAATGGGTCCGAGGAAGAGCTATTGAGTTGAAGATGCCCTACTCTCGCCAGGATCCTTCACCTCAAAGAGAGGAACCTGTCCAGTATTTCATGACCGAAGCTGAGACTTTGAAGATCGCTTTGAAGAGATCACAACGCGAAACAGAAGCATGGAAGAACAAATACCATGTGATGGTCAGCGAGTACGAAGAACTTCAAAAGCAGATTCAGTCGAAGAATGATGAGATACAATCCTACAAGAAGAGAAGGCTCTATGAATATTTATTTTCCTCCGGATCTCCGTCTGCTCACTGAAGTTGTGGAAGACGCTTCTCTAGGATTTTCTAGGCTTTTATTTAGCTATTTTGGTTGCAAGAGTATTATTTGTAATCTGTCTTCAATAAATTGATAAAAGTTTCTTTGGTATTCCGCAATATTCGTAAATATTTGAATTCCATGAAATCTTCATTTGCATTCACATTTTAGCATCTTACTTTTGCATTGCATGTGTCTCCCGATTTCTCATACTCGGTTCTCTCACCTTCCAGTTTTGTCACCCTGAGTTCTCTGCATCAAATACGACCCTTCAAAAGGATGGAAGATCAAAACCAAGAGATCAACCGTGTCAGCCATGAACTCGAAGATCTTCGAGGAAGTGTAGGGCAGATTTTGGAAATGCTACGAGCTCTTAGTGTGAAGGTGGATGCTCAGTCTACTGTTGTTTCTGAGACTAATACCGTTATGGAACCTCAACCAGCTGTTACTGTCGAGAATGTACCTCCTCACGGTCTTCAATCCGGTCTGGTGCCTCCTATTGCTCAACCAGTTCGACGAGCTACCCCTCTAAAGTGCAAAACTCCTAACTCCGACCATGGTAAAGGACCTGCACGTTCGAGGAACCGCAAAACAGCTACCCCTCAACCTTGGCAACATCAGCAGAATTATGTTCAAGGTTATCCATATGTCCAACAACCCTATGTAGCTGCTGTTGCACCTCCTTTCAATCAGCAGTTTCCTACATACCAGCCTGTGCAGTCAGCTCTGGTATATCAAGCACCGATCCGTCAACAACCTTCCGGTTATCCGCCCATGCGAGTTCCTGTCAACGGTCAACGAGTGCCCGACGCTCCTGTTCACCAGCAATCACAGGATCAGGTTCCTTACCTCCGTAAAAGTCAGTATAAGCCTTTTCCTCCAATTCCGATGACCTTCACTGAGTTATACCCCCATTTGGTACAACAAGGTCTGATTACCACCCGTGCTTTGGGTCCTCCGCCTAATCCGTTACCTGCAGGTTACAACGCGGCCGCTCATTGTTTATTTCATGAGGGTGCGCCCGGCCATGATCTAGAGAATTGCTACGCTCTTAAGAACTGTGTCAGAAATTTGCTAGAAACGAAGAAGTTGTCTTTTGGCGATGCTCAGCCGAAGATCGAGACTCCCCTCGGGGTTCCCCGCTTGTCAAGCTTAAAATCTGCAAAGTATGTTGTCCCCTCGGCAAATCATCCGAATCCAGTAATTATTCAAAGGCCTAGCTCTCTTCATTTCAGTAACCCTCAAGATGATATGAACGGGATCAACAAAGAATCTGGGAAAGTTATTTTGAAGCAACGACTGAAAACTGTTGAAGATGTGACCAGCGTAAATGGGGCAAGCCGTGACGACTCACAGTGGTCGTAAACCAGACGTCCTTTTCCATTGAGGCTCCGCCAAAGGAAACTGTTGCTCTTGAATTTCATAAACCATTTAGAAGGATTTTTCCGACAGTTCATTTGTTTATTTATATGCATTTCTCTTTGATTAAGCATATTTAGCATGTACGAACTTGTTTATCTTTGATTAATTAATGCAACGCATATGTTTGTCTTGAATAAATCCATTCGTTTCACTCATTCAAAAAATGTTTTCGTAAATCATAATGCCAACTTTACCCGATCTCTTGTTCTGATGGAGAATTGGGGGGAGGATGACGAACCCAAAATGTCAGATTTCTTGTCGTATGCTTTCGATTGAAACCCGCTGATGATGTAAGGCATTGTTTCAAATCCCAAACACTGGAGATATAAGGATGTTAATCCCTAGTCAACCCTCTGAGCCTTGAAGTAGGAGTTTTTCTTTCTTTTTAAGAACCTTCATCCTAACCTGGGGCAGGGTAGGTTTCAGTTAAACCGATCGAGCACTTAGACTCTTAAAAAGGAAGAGCAAACCTTCGAGAATTTATCCTTAGCATCTTAAGAAGTCCAATACAATGACTATCCCTCGGTTACCTAAGGAGTGGGGCAGTCACGAGCCTTTCAAAAGATTTACACGACTTGTGCATAAAAGAATATTCAAAAAAATAAGAGCCTGCTAAGTCAAAACCTATGAAGGAGACTTAGGCAAAACTGGGGCATCCCGCTGGACTCCAAAGTCAGATCAAAAGACGTTGTCCAGGCAAAAGTTAGGGAATAAGAACACCAAACCAGTAGTTTTTTATAATCCCTATTAAAGAACAAGGTCGTGTGATAGAAACGCCAAAAGAAATAGGTGAGTGACTGCCATGTCCAAAGCCTTGATAAGTTCTCGACCATAGCAAATCCGCTTGAGATATGAGCGTTCGTATCCGATTAACTGAATTAGGATTGGAGAACATCACGAAGAATGGGTGGGTACAAATATAACTTTGAGCCTTTATCTTTTGTTTCTCAAACCGTGAACCGAGCCACGATACAACCTTTAAAAGACCTAATTGAAGTAGGACTTCGGTTGAAAGCATACTCGACAAGATCACGTTTCCTGACTCCTACGAGCTATGCTCAGAAAAATTCATGTTGGCATTATAATTAAAACTTATATCCTGACTAGTGATTTCGGTCACAAGTTATTGCGATATCTTTTTCAAAACAAAAATTCAAGACAAATATATGTGTACATTGACAAGCTCAGGATAGGCATTTCAGGCACGACGACTTTGCTTGATATCTTAGAGATTTACATATGGACATAACCCGTGGAACTTGAAGATCCTGCTAAACAGGGGCAGGCGGTTTCCCAGTTCGCTTACCAACGTGTGTCTAACCCTCTTAAGGAGCTATTTCTCAAAGATTTCGTCGTAACACGATTAACTTGTGCCAGTTACGTCGAGACCTGACAACCCTCTCAAAGAGTTTGAAAACAGTGGGGCAACCAGACTCCGTGTTCTCTATAAAATCCTCTTGAGATGACCATACCTCACAACGCAAGTACCCTGGGGCACCGTGTTTTTTAAAGGAAAACAAATGGCGACTACTACAAGATCCTTCAAGATCAAAACTATGTGGTTTCACAACATTCTTCATGCATCCGATGGATTTTACTCCCGGCGGTCCTCATTCCCCAGTAAATCTCATTATTGCAGAAGCTTTCTAAACCATTGCCTCATCACAGTCCCCAGAGAGACTATAAGCTGACAACTTTTTCTTGGGTAACTCGAAAGTGTCCCTCAGGTTTTCTTCTCCCCATAAGAAGGCGTGATACTGTGCACCCAAGCAGATTACTTTCTCCCTCAGAGAATTCAGAACATTTAAAACCAGATTTGGTTCCACCATTGATCCTTCTCACCCATGATTGACGTATTGGTTGCAGAGAACGCAGGGTATCCCCGTCGAGATGTTTATTTCATCTCTCGTCCCGTCTCTAGTCTGTTTCGTCAGCCTACGCAGGGGCATAAGCATCACATGCCTATTTCATTACATATTCATTACATACTCATTACATATTCATTACATACTCATTACATATTCATTACATACTCATTACATATTCATTACATACTCATTACATATTCATTACATACTCATTACATATTCATTACATACTCATTACATACTCATGGCATACTCATTTCATAACATCTTGCATATTTAACTACATAGACATTAACATACATTCATATTAACATATTCATTAACATACGCGTTAACATGCACAGGTTCATTGTGTCTCCATCATTGGTCGTTACCGCCGAGTAACTGGGGTTTGTCCATTCTCTCCAAATAGATTGTCAGCCCTAAGCATAAAATACATATGTGTTTCCAGTTTCCCCACAGAGCTCGATCCTCGTGGATGACGGTCACTTCAGCTATCTTTCCTTGCCAGGATAAGATATTTACCCTTCGAGATCATTCCCTCGATGGAGTCTTGATTACCAGTCTTCTTTCTAGCTCGATCCTAGATTGAATCTCAGTCTTGTCGGTCGCTGAGCCCAACCGGACGTGCATTTATTTTGCACCATCTAAAGGTTTTCACCATACCATGGCAGATACGCGACTGTTCTCGCCCGAGAAGTTTATCACTATACCCGGATGGGCATTTATTTTGCACTATCTTTCAAGAAAATCAACCACAATCCTTTACATATACACGCCAGTTCACGTCTGGAAAATCTATCAGTACAACACTTTACAACACCTTACATCTTACAACATCGGTAAGCGACATTTCTCGCATTGAGAAGCCAATCCTATCTTCGTTATGACTCGCAGCAAATGGCCATCTCCATTGAGCAGTTGGGCTTCCATTTTCCCTGTCGTCTTGAAGTATGGGGGGTTTTGAACCAAATCGTATTCAGGAGAGCACGATCTTGAAGTACGGGGAGGTTTGAGCGGAATCATATTTAGGAGAGCACGATCTTGAAGTATGAGGAAGTTCAGTTTACCCTTTAGTAAAAGTAGGAGCGGAATCATATTCAGGAGAGCACGATCTTGAAGTATGAAGAAGTTCATTTACCCTTTAGTAAAAGAAGGAGCCGAATCACATTCAGGAGAGCACGATCTTGAAGTGTGAGGAAGTTCAGTTTACCCTTTTCATATTCAGGAGAGCACGATCTTGAAGTATGAAGAAGTTCATTTACCCTTTAGTAAAAGAAGGAGCGGAATCATATTCAGGAGAGCACGATCTTGAAGTATGAGGAAGTTCAGTTTACCCTTTTCATATTCAGGAGAGCACAATCTTGAGGTATGAAGAAGTTCAATCAGAATCGTATTCCAGGCGCCAACCTTAAATATGAGAAAATTTATATATCAGATAAGCAGCAGCCTCTTTATTTGAGTGCTTATCCATTTCGGCATATAAGTCCCTTCCAACGATAAGTGACAGTTCTCCCTCGAGAAGCTTATCAAGGCATTTCCCATTAAAGTTCATTTATTTTGGCATACAGCCGGTTTTTACCCTGTATATTTGATACGGATTTCCGAAAAGTCCGTCCGATCCCACCACGAAGGACAGTTTATAGAAGCTTGAATGTTATTCTTTGCTCAATGCTCCAACGTTCTATAATCAATCTTGCAATCGTGTAGGTCCAATTATTATTAGACATTCCCAAGTGGAGGTCATCTCATAGGTGCCATCTCCATTTAAGGATCTTATTCTAAAAGTCCATTTATTTTGGCATACAGCCGGTTCTTTTTTACCCTGTATATTTGCTACGGATTCCCGAAAAGTCCGTTTGATCCTGTCACGAGAGATAGTTTACAGAAGCTTGGATGTTATTCTTTGCTCAATGCTCCAGCATTCTGTAATCGATCTTGCAGTCGTACATGATCCAGTTTTACTTTTAGATTCCCCAGTGGAGGCCGTCTCACAGGTGTCATCTCCATTTGAGAATCTCGTTCCCAAAATGACAATTGGTCGTGTTCGCACCAGTTGACCATCATTTTAGAATTCCCCAGGGTTGTACTGTGTCCCAGCGCGTCATTCTCCCCAGTGTGTTTCTTCTCGTAGCGTCCGTCCCTGTGTCGTCGCATTCGTCAGCATTTTCACAATTCATCGTTCCAGCATACGCATCATATCATCTGCATTAACCTGTTCTCGCTTTGTCCATATCATTGCATAGCACTGCGTCTAAAGGCAAAATTTTCGGTTATCTGTATTTAAATCCCTCCACCATGATTTCTCGAGTCTCCGTTGCTCGAATCACCCGGTGAAGTTATTTAAATAGGGGCAACTGTAATACCCCAAATTTTGCCCTAAGATTTGTCGTCGCATTTCATTGCATTTTTATTGCATTTAATCAATTACTAACAAATTTGTGTAGTCGTTTGACTTTTTGCAGGTAAATATCATATGGCATGCATTTTTTTTCTAAAAAGTAAAAATGACACAATTGGCAGGAGGACATGTGTAAGGAGTTATGAGTGTGAGAGGTTGAGAGTTCGAATCTCACCTTTGTCACTTTTTTGTTTTTTATTATTTTTACTCTAAATTTTTCTATCTTTCATTAAAAAAATAACAAAAATAGTTTTTTATTATTATTTAATTATTATTTTCGTATTTTAATTAAATCATTTTTTAAAATATTATTTTTTTCACTTTTTCTAAATTATTCATAAAAATATCCAAAAAATCATAAAATAAAAAATATTGAAAAAAATTTTGTTCTTTTTATAATATTTTTGATTTTAGGAATCAATAGGATTATTAGTTTTTATTTTAAGTTTATTTTAATTACTTTAAATTATTTAAATTTTATTTTTTCTTAACTAATTATTTAGTTTGGGCTTTAAAATGGGCTTTAGGGACATTATTGACAATTTGGTGTTAACCCTAATTTGTTCCCTATATATACATGTGTTGCCTTGTTGGAAAAGAGGGGAGAATGAAAAAAACCTAAGAGGAGTGAGTGCCGTTTGCCATTATTTAGTTTTCTTCTTCATCCATTACTATTGTTTCTTTTTCTTCATCGTTTACTGTTATTTCTTTTCCTTCATCTATTACTGTTGTTTCTTTTTCTTCATCTTTTACCGTTATTTCTTTTTCTTCATCTATTACCGTTATTTCTTTTTCTTTATCTATTACTGTTACGTTTATATATATATAATTTTTAAATTGTTAGAGTTTATATATATAAGATTAATTTTTGATCGAATTATGTCGATACGATGTTTGCACATTTGTGTGCATGACGCGTGACATTTGTGTTAGTTCGATCTGGTTGCGATGATCGCATTTTTGTGTGAGCAATAATACTATTTTTTGCTTAATTTCTTTTTCTTTGCGATAAATTTTGTTTCGTCCGATTTAGATCTGGTTGCGATGAGCGCATTTCTGCGTTAGCAACATTGTTGGGTTATTTGGCACATTTAAAATTCATTATTGCTTTATTATTATTATTATTATTATTATTATTATTATTATTATTATTATTATTATTATTAGTATTATTATTATCATTATTTATTATTATTATCATTATTATCATTATTATTACCATTATTATTATTATTGTTATCATTAATTTATTAAAACTTGTTATAATATAAAAATCTGTTTTAAAATAAATAACATTAACATCTTTTCCAAATTAATATGAAAACCTATTATTTTTAAGAAAAACTTTTTTTTAGATAAATTTAAAATAATAACTAAAATCTTTTTTTTAAAATAATAACTAGAACCGTTATTTATTTTATTTTATTATTGTTCAATTCAAATTTCATTATCATATTGTATCTACTCCTCTCATGTAACCTCGCGAACTTAACAATCGCTCTTTAAATTCTGCCTTTAAATTTCTGCTTGCATGGTTTAAATTATGACATTATCTCTCTGTTTGCATGATTCAATTATCTCACGCGTTTACCATTATTTCTGTCACATTGCACACATCCGAAGGTTAGGTCTAACTGTTTGGCCGCTGCGCCAATAGTCCGTAAAACTTCACACATTCAATTTCAAATCCTCAAAACTACAAACTACAAACCCTAATTTTCACAAATGCCTCGCCGCAGGCAAGATTACAATTTTACCCCTAGCATTAGGTCAAAGAGCCGCCGCGCTCAGTTTAGGGTTTCCCGCCGTGGAATCCCTAATTTAACCCTAATTACAACTTAACAATTCAACATAGAGATTTGGAGTTTCTACACTCCACGTAAGCGTGTCCTTAAGACATGTTTATTCCCCGTGAGACCTTGACCACAGTCAAGAAGTCTCTAACCTCCTTTTGAGGGGAACTACGATTACTCTGATTCCACTCCCGTAAGGATACGTAGGCACAAGATGCGATGTCTTGCCGAGTAAACTTAGAATTAACCCCTTAGGTATCTTTTCTCACTTTTAATCCTTTGTACATATACCTTAAGCAAGTAAATAAAGCAAATAGTAAACATCTGAACAAAAGGTTCCTGTAGAGTACTACAGAAGTTTAGGATGCTAATACCTTCCCTAAATTTAACCAAGCCCCGAACCCTAGATCTTTCCCCGCATTGTGTTTACGATGCAAAATAGGTTTTCCCTCTTTTGACCTTTTCCTTCGGATAAATCAAAGAGCGGTTGTGAATTGAATTGTGATTCAAACTCATTAATAGTTTGTGATCCTATTTCCACCGCAACACAGTGGAAATCGAAGGTTAAAACTCTCCCCGACAGAGTTGGTTGTGTGTTCTAGAATTTATTTTGCCGGAATACTTTGTGATACCCGTTCACTCCCCAGCAGGGTGATATTTGTCCTCGACGGCCAAGATCGATGAAGCAAGCTTGTTAGAGCTATCCCAGCAGTTCGAGCCTGCATTTGCATTGGCATATAGTGTCATATATGCATCCACCAAACAAAAAACGCGTAGCATTTCCATATTGTATGGAGCATTACGCCATTATCAAACATACGCATTTTGAAACATAGATCAGGTTGGTTGACTTTTTTCTTTCAGGTGTGGTTCTCAATAGGAGTATGGAGTTCTAAAGCTCAGATATTACCAAACAATCGAGGTCTCACCGGGAGACGTGTGATGATGTGGTTCAGTTTATTATTTTCCCCACAGAGTTTATTTCGCAATTTATTTTTGCAGTTGGCAAATTTCCGGGTTTATTGGTATTCAACCGTCTCGTACCTCGATTGTCTGAAGGCTCCGGGCGCTTCAACCCTTCAGGTCCAAGCCGCTTGAATAGGGGCAGCTGTGGCACCCTAAAATTTGACCAACTTGTTTTACCTGATTTATGTTTTCATAGCTTTATCATTTGCATAGTAGGTCATGTACATAGTTCATTAATTTGCATAGCATAGCATGGGCCAGCCATCCAACAGGGGATCAAGTGCCATTTTCATCTCAAGAAGCATATCCAAAAGGTTTTTATTCAAGTTCAAGCCTATTCAAGTCACCAAGAAAGAAGGTGAAGCTTTGAGAAGTTAATACATCAAGCAGTAGATCTATATCCTATCTGGGGAGTATTTGAAGATCATAAAAGAGGTTGTGAGCTATGAACTGAGGCATGGAATGTATGTAGACATCATGGAAGACCTAGAGGGTCATTTTGAAAGTAAGACAAGTTATCGGTGTGGTTACAAGAGCTACAGTTGAAGACAGTCACCTAGGGTTTCATCTGGGTCAACCCTAGGTCTAATGCTTGATTGAAGGGCATCAAGGCCTATTTGAAGAATGTGGGATTCATCATTTGATATGTGGATATGGATGTGGTGTTGTGCCAAGGAGAAATCAAAAGAAATCAAGAAGAAGAGAAATTTCTAAATTAGGGTTTTTGTGTAAAATCCCCTGATTTAGGTCAAACTTCCAAGAAAAATAATTCAAAATACAAGTCTCAAATGGATCCTTGGCCAGCATGAAACTTGTATATCATCTCAAGACCTTTAATTTGAGTGGTGGAAGTCATCAAGGAGATTTATAGAACTCAAGTTATGGTTCTTGCAAGTTACAGGTCATCTGAGGACATTGAAATTTATCTGTGAAAGTTACTTGACTTCCCAGCAACTTTTGCCCCACAAGGATTTGTCAAATGGATTTTTGGTAAACATGAAAGTTGTTCCTCATGATCTTAGCTTTCTAGAAAGGTATGGTATGCCTCATTCTGATTTGTGTAACTCTACTTATGATCTTGACAAGCCAGGGGTATTTTGGGAAAGTAAGATTATAGGTCATTTCAAGCATATGCCTAAAACTCCTACTTGCAAACCTCAAATGAAAAAATGTTCAACATCAAACTTGCTCAAAATGATGTTTTGAGTCTAAGTAAGAGGTCATGATAGTTTGGAAATGAATGGAACTCAAAATGACAAATTTGACCAAATATGGAAGGTTTAAGTACATTTTCAAGTGACCAAAATTGGGGATTTTTGATCCAAAGGCAAAATGAATCATATGACCTATCAAACTGAATGGGAAACACATTTTGAAATCATTGACATCATTATATTTTTCATTTGGGGTCAAGAAATTGGACTTGTCATTGGTTGCTTGTAAATGAAGGTACACTTGCCAAATGAACAAGGGATCAAAGCACAAGCTAGCAAGCCATTCCCACACATCTCATTTCTCATTTGGAGAGAAATTCAAGCCTTATTCATGTGCTGTAACAGACCAAACCCCAACTGGTTTTTGAACTCATTAAAGGATAATATCATGACATGAGATTGGCAATTTCTCATTAGATCCTTCCAGTCACTTCCAGAAGTTTCCAGCATTGTCTATAAATGATTTAGAATGGATCAGGATCAAGGGTTGGCCATTTTTGAGAGAGAGAAGAAAGAGTGAGATCAAATTTTCTTCATTGCAAGTCACTTTCGAATTCTCCAATTTCTTCACAATCAATCCAAACTTTTGATCCTATTCAGTTCCTTTGGTGTTTCTGAGGGTGTATCAATCAAAATCTGAGAGAATTCAAGCTTGGATCGTGTTCTTGATCTCCCACTTTTCCACCTGCAACTTGAAATCTGATTCAGAAAATCAAGCACTTCCAAGGAGATTGGTTGCATACAGAAGCAAGAAAAGATCATACTGAAGGAATCTGGAGAAGGACAAGCCTTGATTTGGAGGTTTTCACTATCTGTTTCACTCATCTTCACAGGTTAGTAAAATTCAAACTCTGGCTCGATTTAGGAGTAGTTAACATGAATCTTTAGGTTAGAAGCATAGTATGTGGTTAGGTGGATCTTTCTGGAAAGTTTGAAGCAATTTGGTGATGATTGATATAGTGACCTAATTTCTGTTTCAACCAAGAACATGATGGATATGGAGTTATAATCTTAGTTCTATGGTTAGGCATGATCAGTGTTGAATAAGGAAGAGATTGGGACACTTAATTTGATGATTGGTGATGATTGATTTTCTGATCAATTTTGGAGGGAGATACGTGTTTAGGGTTAGAGAATGCGTTAATGAATTCCAAGGCCATAGATAAACTCAGGGTGAAGAATGGAGCATGTTAGGGTTTTACAATTTGATGTTTGATAAAATATTGAGGGAACACGAGTTGCTGAGTTTGGAGCATTCTTGGAGGTTCAACAATGGAGTTTGGCTCCAACTTTGGTTTGAACGGAGAAGACAGGTTCTCAACCATTGGATGGGTGCTGACTATTGACTCAGGGACTGATCGTGTGGCTCCAAGCGTGTTTCAATTTGTGAATGGCTGGCTGAGAGTGAAACGCAACGTTTCACTTAAAACGTGCCATGGGCTTAAGTTGGTCTTTCATAAACACACCCCCATTTCGTGGCCCATCATATATTGTACTGGTTCTGATTGCTTTATGCACCACAAATTTGTTCATTTTTCTTGCCATTTTTCAGTTGATTTTATGTTAAGTAATGGGCTTAAGTAAATTGATGTTCACACCCCCAGTATAGGAAGCCCACTAGATTGCGCTTGTTTTACTTGCTTCCTGCACCAACGTTTTTATATTTTCTTTATATTTTTGTTTTGATTTCTGAAACATGTTTAGGCCTAATGCGCTTTGTTACGCGCACCCCCCAGTTGGGCCCAGCTAATTCGCATGTTGTAAATAGTTGCTATCTGCACCAGTTTTTTGTTATTTTTAATTCATTTTGTTCATTTTATTTTACAACCTTGGAAAATCATAAAAAATTGGAAATTATCTTTTTGACCTGGGAATTTTTGCTACAGGTTAATATTTGTTTCAAGAAAATTGTGCATAAATAAAAATGTTAGTTTAGGTATTTTCTTTATTTTTTGTGAATATTTTACTTTTAGTACTTTTTATTGCATTTTGTTTGTATAGTCAATTTGTCTATTTTTGTTTAGCTAGTTCCCTTTATTTTTTTAGGCCATTCTTTTTAGGGCAACTAGATACAAACATTAGGTACCCCTGGATTTTATTCCATAATTTTTAGGATTACTTTTAGGTAGTTTTGATTAGATGATATTAAGATGGTTAGATTAGGGTTTATACACAACATAGGTGCACTTGAACATTTTATTTTGGGTTTTTTAGATTGAATTAGAGTATGGGACCTATGGGGTATATAGGGTAGATATAGTATTTCCCTTAGAATTAATATTAGACCTGTAAATATTATATTACTATTTTTAGTATATTTTACAATTGTGTAATTGTTTGGTTTGTCCATTTTTGGGGTTTATTTTGTTGTGTGGGCTTTTTGGGCATTTGCTTGGGGTGTGGGCTTAGTTAGAGCTTGTGGAGCTTGGCAAGGATTAAAGATGAAGATTGCAGATCAAAATCAAAGCTTGATGAAGACTGCTTGGCTTGCTTGGAGTTGCTTGAAGACCATAGGATATAGGGTATAGATAGAGCCTTAGAATAGAAAATTTTCTTCATAAACATGGAGGGTTTCTTTTGCCTCCATTCTTCTCAATGATTAAAAGTCTCTCCTTAATACTCACATCCCTCCTTTAGAAGGATTAGTGATTGTATCTGGGAGATAGAACTTTGAGAGAAACAGTCTGTATTATGTTAACTTTCTGTAGGCCACCTTTGGTGTTCAACAGACTGTTTAACATTCAAAATCCGCTTATAATCATTTCTCTGTTGGAGAGTTTGCTTTGAAGAATCCCTTGAAGATTGAATATGATGTTCATTGCCTTGAAGGCTGTTAGAAGAAGGAGCTTGTGCTGTCAGAGCTGTACAACTGTTTGAAGGAGGATTTACTGCTGCTTAGCTGTTTGATGCTGTCTACTGTTTAGAGTTTCTGCTTGTTGTAGCTTGCTGTTTTTCTTGAAGATTGGATGCTTATTTGAAGCTTGTATATGGATGAAGACATTGCTTGAAGGTGTTGGTGACTTGTTGCTGTTTCTATCAGATTTTGCTGCTTAGAGCTGTTGGTGATGTTTAGAGCTGTTGATGTATTGTTTGAGTTTCTTGACTGTATTGTTTGTTAATTTTCCCCATATGGTTGAAGTGAAGTTGTTTCACTTTGCCTATTGTTTTCTAGGTTCGAGATTGAGTGGGACTCCCTTGCCTCGCTTGTACTGCTGCATTCATGAATTTTACTGCTTTACTGTATATATGCTGTTTCTTTTCCGTTTATCCCCTAGGATCTCTGTTTCTCTCTGTGCAAGAGAGAAATATGACAGACATTAGGCTTTCATCAATGCATGACAACATTAGGATAGATTTTGATTCCCTTTTCAACCATAGGCTTTTTAGAGCTCCTTTCTCTTATCATCTCAGAATAATTCAAAAACACAGTAATAAGGTTAATCGATGTCGTACGTTACGAGCCTTAAGCTATTTGAGAAAAGGTTGCTGGAGGGTCACTCTTCAGTAATCTGATTGCTTAGTGTGTTACCCTTAGGGTGACATACGACGTAGTCACTCTCAAATCATAGTCTCTAGTGCGTCAGAGATTGCAAACACACTAAAAAACGTTTCTTGCGTAAAAAGACTGAAAACCAATCAAAGTGTCATTTTTGTCCGCTTGGACCCATAATCAGGAGAAAACCTTTTTCAGAAGGATAAAAAAACAATCAAGACAGACTTGTGTCGTACGTGGCCCGAACTACGTTTGCTCTGATCTTTCATGCTGTATGAAAGTACGTAGGCATAAGATGCGATATCCTAGCGAGCAACCTTCCCCTCCTTTCCCGTAGGTAGGCGAACTACGTTGACTCTGATTTCTTGTTCCAGACGGGAATACGTAGGCATAAAGTGCGATACTTTGCTGAGTCATTTTATTTTCTTTTAACCTCAGACCTGTAGAATAGATAGAATAACAATCCGTACTAGAAAACAAGCGTGGATCCCGTCGAGTACGACGGACGTGAGGGGTGCTAATACCTTCCCCTTGCGTAACCGACTCCCGAATCCAGGATTTGGTTGCGATGACCATTCCTTTCCCTTCTTTGCGGTAGGTTTACTTCGAGCGTTTCCTTTCCCTCTGTTGGGATAAATAACGCACGATGGCGACTCTTCTGTTCAGCCGGCGCCGATTTTCGCAGTAGCGACAATACCATGATATGCAAATGATATAATTATGCAAATGTTAATGCAATGAAACATAAACCAGGTAAGAAAATGTTGAGCAAATTTTGGGGTGCAACAGCTGCCCCTATTCAAACGGCTTGGACCCGACTGTGTGAAGAGTGAACGGCATTCAAACAATCGAGGTAGAAGACGTTTGAATACCAAGAAACCCGGATATTTGCCAACCGCAGAAATACACAGCAAAAACTGATTGGGGAACAACATCCGTTGTGCTGAACCCAATTGTTATGGAAACAACTGATCAATCATCTGATAAAACATGGGATTTCAACATCAACCCCCTATGTAACGCCACAGGCATCAAATTAACTTTGCAAGAAAAAACTCCGTCCACAAATGGACTAAAATTTGTCAACACGAGGAAAGACTTCATCACCATGGGTACAATTCCGTCCATAACTGGAATAACGATCTCTTTCAGTCACAGGTAACAACTCTACTGGGGACAATTCCGTCGATCACGGATAATAATCACTGTCAACACAGGTACGATTCCGTCAACACGGATAACCATCACTGTCAACACAGGTATAATTCCGTCAACACGGATAACAAACATTGTCAACACAGGCACGATCCTTCAACACGGATAACAATCATTGTCAACGCAGGATAACAATCACTGTCAGCACAGGGTACGATCCGTCAATACAGATAACAATCACTGTCAGCACGGGTAGTAATCACTGTCAACACAGGTACAATTCCGTCAATACGGGTAACAATCATTGTCAACACAGGGTATGATCCGTCAATACGGATAACCATCACCGTCAGCACGGGTAGCAATCACTGTCAACACAGGCACAATCTCTGTCCATCACAGGTAAGCAATTTCCGTCAACACGGATAACAATCACCGTCAGCACGGGTATGATTCCTTCAACACGGATAACAATCTCTGTCAACACAGGGAAACATTTGAAGAATACTTCGCTGGAGAATACAAGAAACTTAACCAAAAAACTCTGTGGGGAAATCACTAGTGACACCTCCGAAGGATTAAGGCATGAAATCTTTCAATGCTGACGTAACAGCAACCTGAGAAGAATCCCGCCAGGGACAAAGAGAAACTTAACTAAGCAACTCTGTTAGGGGACGAACGTTATCATCACCTATCTCACGCTAGAAATCCTTCTGAGCAAGAATCTCATTCCTCTGCAAGGGATAACACCTGAAAACAAAGAGGTAACCAACCTGGCTTATGTTTCAAAATGCATATGTTTGACAATGGCGTAATGCTCCATATGGCATGGAAATGCTACGCGTTTAGGTAGATGCAAATATGATGATATATGCAAATGCAAGGATGCCAAGAGGCGCTTCAGCAAAATAAATGCTGAAGACAAAGCTGAATCCGCCGAGGATAACCAGGTATCACAGACATATTCCTGCAAAATAAATGCTGGAACGGTGCAACCAACTCCGCTGGGGGTAACCATCCTGTTGGAGGATGACTCACAAGCTTGAAATTACGAACTTTAATGAGGATGTTCATCCTGTCTGAGGAAAACCAACCTGCTGGGGAGAAGGAAAAACAGTCCTGCGTGGGGACAATCCTTCTGAACCAAAGACGACTTGGGTATATTCTGCGGGAGTTACCCATGTTGGGATTGAGGTGCGCACATACTCACTGCTGGGAATGCACCTTCTGTTGGGGACATCACAATCCATTGAGGATACTCTCTTGGCAGCTTTCCTGGGGAATACTCTTATGGGGAAGACCACCCACATCCAATAGGGATAAATGCCATCTCAAATATTTTGAGATAAGATGTGACTTCCATCTGCTGAGGAGTGATACCATCACTATGTTACAGGACTCCGGTTGGGGAACACAACTTCCCTACCTGTTTGCTCCAAAGGTGAGAACCCTGTAAAACACAAACGAGACAAAACAAAACTATACAACAAGATCTATCCCAGTTAGTATTTGTGGCGTTCGTTCAGTCAATTCGAAGTTTTAGCAATTATTGGCAAGGGCCAACAAGTTTATGTACATGCAAGTTCATAAAAAACATAGGCGTTTTTCTCAAACAAATCAGTAAAGAACAAGCATCAAATACTGAATAACATGTTTTATTGATAGTGGGCCTGTAAATAGGCAAAATTTTGTACACTGGATGCAACTCCTGAAAAGAGGAAGTTATGCACAAGCAAAAATACAAATATTACAGAAGCACAAAGAAAATTTGTATACATGTTGGCAACGTGGTACAGACGAACACCATGAGCTGATCCTCCTATGACTCGCCTGACTCTGATGCTTTCCCGATACTCGATCTTCGGAAGAGATTGTTTCGGATATACGACCCTCAGGTACTCCCAAACCACTAAGCAACGCAGTATCAAACTCGGACCGCAGTCATTTGCTTTTTTAAATCCCTAACTTTTGCGTGAACCGCCCTTTGCGGGTTTTCAATTCACCGGGATACCTTTTTTTGCCGAAGTTGCCCTTTTCAGGTTTTCAACTTCGCGGGTGTACATTTTTTCAATTTTATCCCTAACTTTTGCCTGAACCTTTTATTCCCTTTTTTATGGTTCGCCGGGATGCCCCATTTTTGCCTGGACTCTCTCTTTTTTTGTCCAGCGGGTCTATTTAAGCAAAGTATTTTTTAACTGCGTCCGAGTTCACAGGGGATGTAAAATCCTCACCATCCATGGTGGACAGCAATAAGGCTCCCCAGAGAAAACCTTTCTAACGACATATGGACCTTCATAGTTGGGAGTCCATTTGCTCATGTGATCTGATTGTGGTGGGAGAATTTTTTTCAGCACAAGATCGCCCGTCTGAAAGCTTCAAGGACACACCTTCTTATCATAAGCTTTCTTCATCCGGCTTTGATACAGCCAACCGTATGCTAGAGAAGCCAGTCTCTTCTCATCCATTAAACTGAGCTGATTCAGTCTATCTTTCACCCATTCTGCCTCATCAAGTTGGACATCACGCAAAACCCTCAAAGAAGGAATCTCAACCTCCAATGGTATGACAACCTTCATACCATATACCAGTGAAAAAGGAGTTTCCCCGGTTGATGTGCGTACCATCGTACGATAACCGTGCAAAGCAAAAGGCAACATCTCATGCCAGTCCTTGTAGGTCACAACCATCTTCTGAACAATCGTCTTTATGTTTTTATTGGCCGCTTCTACAGCGCCATTCATCTTGGGCCGATAAGGAGAAGAGTTGTGATGTTCAATTTTGAAATTCTGGCACAATTCCTTCATCATCTTGTTATTCAAATTTGAATCCTTGTCAGTGATAATCCGCTCCGGGATTCCATATCTGCAGATAATATCTTTCTTGATAAATCTGGCTACCACCTGCTTGGTAACATTAGCATAGGATGCCGCTTCAACCCATTTGGTGAAGTAATCAATAGCTACCAAGATAAAACGATGTCCGTTGGATGCCATGGGCTCAATCTTTCCAATCACATCAATTCCCCACATGGAAAAAGGCCAAGGTGACGACACAACGTTCAAAGGGCTCGGAGGCACATGAATCTTGTCCGCATAAATCTGGCATTTATGACACTTCTTTGCAAATTTGAAACAATCTGTTTCCATTGTTAGCCAATAATACCCTGCTCTTAATAGCTTTCTCGTCATTGCATGTCCGCCGGCATGCGTGCCAAATGTACCTTCGTGGATTTCTTCCATGAGCAACTTAGCCTCTTTCTCGTCCATACACCGCAACAACACTAAGTCATGGTTTCTTTTGTACAAAACCCCATCCGGATTTAGATAGAAATTGCCAGCCAATCTCCTAAGAGTCTTCTTATAACGACTGGATGCCCCAGCCGAATACTCTTGGTTCTTCAGGAAATTCTGAATATCATAATACCACGGTTTACCATCAGAAACTTCCTCAATGGCGAATATGAAGGCGGGCCTATCAAGGCGAGAAATAACTATCCTGGGAGCCTCATTCCAGAAGTTAACCTTATACATCGAGGACAACGTCGCAAGAGCGTCTGCCATCTGATTTTCTGCTCGTGGTACATGGTGCAATTCCACCTTGTCAAAGAAAGGTAACAACCTCCTTGCATAATTCATATAGGGTATCAGATTGGGCTGACGAGTCTCTCACTCTCCCTTGATCTGATTCACAACTAGAGCAGAGTCTCCGTACACATCAAGATTTTTAATTCTCAGATCGATAGCTTCTTCGAGCCCCATAATGCACGCTTCATATTCGGCCTCATTGTTGGTAACTGGAAAGGTCAATCTAGCAGCGAATGGGATGTGCGACCCATGGGGAGTAGTAATGATTGCCCATATTCCACTTCCATATGAATTGACGGCACCGTCAAATATCAATTGCCATTTGGAACCCAACTCTGGACCTTCATCCGGCAACGGCTCCTCACAGTCCTTCATTTTTAAGTACATGATATCCTCGTCAGGAAAATCAAAACTCATCGACTGGTAATCATCAATTGGGTGCTCAGCTAGGTATTCTGACAGAACACTACCTTTAATAGCCTTTTGAGAGACGTATTGAATATCGTATTCTGTCAATACCATTTGCCATCGGGCAATTCTTCCGGAAAGTGCTTGCTTTTCAAACACGTATTTGATCGGATCCATCTTTGAAATTAGCATGGTTGTATGGTTTAGAATGTATTGCCTCAAACGTTTGGCAGCCCAGGCTAGCGCACAACACGTTTTTTCGAGCATTGAGTAACGGGACTCACAGTCTGTGAACTTTTTACTCAAGTAGTAAATCGCATGCTCTTTACGTCCAGTCTCGTCATGTTGACCGAGAACACAACCCATAATTTTCTCAAGAACCGTCAAATACATAATCAATGGTCTCCCGGCTACTGGGGGTATCAATATTGGAGGTTCCTGCAAATATCCTTTTATTTTCTCAAACGCCCTTTGACAATCTTCATTCCAGGTCACAGCCTGATCTTTTTTCAACAACTTGAATAATGGCTCGCACGTGGCCGTTAGATGAGATATGAACCGGGCAATGTAGTTCAATCTCCCTAAAAAGCCACGAACCCCTTTTTCTATTTTTGGCGTTGGCATTTCTTGTATTGCTTTTATTTTAGCAGGATCAACCTCAATTCCTTTTTCGCTCACAATAAACCCCAATAGCTTACCAGATCTCACCCCGAAGGTGCACTTGTTAGGATTCAACCGCATCTTGAATTTCCTAAGCCTCTTTAACAATTTCAGAAGATTGACCAGATGCGCTTCCTCCGTCTGGGATTTGGCAATCATATCATCAACGTAGACTTCGATCTCTTTATGCATCATGTCATGAAAGAGTGTTGTCATAGCTCGCTGATATGTTGCCCCAGCATTCTTCAAACCAAAGGGCATCACTTTGTAGCAGAACGTTCCCCACGGGGTAATAAAAGTTGTTTTCTCCATATCCTCCGGCGCCATCTTTATCTGATTATAGCCCGAAAAGTCGTCCATGAAGGAAAACACGGAGAATTGAGCGGTGTTGTCGACTAACACATCAATATGAGGAAGCGGAAAGTCGTCTTTTGGGCTCGCCTTATTCAAATCTCGATAGTCCACGCACATCCGCACCTTACCATCTTTCTTTGGTACAGGTACTATATTGGCGACCCATGAGGGATAAGTTGTGACAGCTAGGAAATCGGCGCCCCACTGTTTCTGAACTTGCTCCTTAATTTTCACAGCCATATCTGGTCGAGTCCTTCTGAATTTTTGCATAACCGGCAGACATTCCTCGCGCAATGGAAAACGGTGAACCACCATATCAGTATCCAACCCAGGCATGTGTACGTAAGACCAAGCAAAGATATCATTGTACTCCCGCAACATCTCAATAAGCCTTTGCTTGATATCACTCTGCAGTGCAGCCCCTATCCGGATATTCCTGACAACCTCTTCGGACCCCACGTTGATAATTTCAATTTCCTCCTGATGAGGCAGAATGATTCTTTGTTCTTGTTTCAAAAGTCGAGTAAGCTCTTCTGATAAGTCACTATCCTCAACAATCTCTTCTTCTGCTTGAAATATCGGGTGCTCGAAGTCGAAGCGAGTCATAGGAAGTTTGTGATCGGTGTCGTCTGAAATATGAATCCTGCAATGAGAATGGTTAAATGTTTCAAATAATGCAAACAAAGCACATAACCACGTTGCCATTTTATTGTTAAACAAAAACAGGAAAAATAAGGATCACAAAATTTGCATGCGAAAAACACCTTTATTAATGATTAAGCAAAGTACACACATAAGCAGGTAGCCCTAAAAATAGAATCACTATGCCCCGGGTAGGACACAGGATTATACAATAATTGAGAAAACAAATCATTACTGTTTTGTAGTCACTGGGGCAAGTTCCTGGATAGACCAGTTGCACAGATTCTGTCCTGGCACGCCGGGCTTGATCCACGAGTACATATCGCAGTCACTATCTCTGTCTTCAGCATCGGAAATAGCATTGATCGTTTCATAACAGACCCCACCTGGAGTGATCACCACTGGTCCTTTGAACTTTGGCACGCCTGATGCCGAAGGTGACGATGTCGGGCGATACCCCAACCCAAACTTGTCCATCTTGACAGGAATTTCTAAGACTTGGCCCCATCCTTTGGTTGCTCCAGCCCGAACCACTGCCTGAGCGTCTTTGTACGAAGACATGGCCACCTCTGGCCCTTTGCTAGGAACATGAGACTTGTCCTTGATCTGCAACCCCTCGGAGGCTTGGCATGGCGTCTCATGGATCTCCCCATCCACTTCGACGTACTTGAATGACGAAAGATGACTAATCATAATGTCCTCCTCTCCGCAAATAGTAACAACACTGTCACCGACCATGTATTTAAGCTTCTGATGTAGCGTGGACGTCACAGCCCCTGCAGAATGTATCCATGGTCGCCCAAGTAAACAACTGTAAGCTGGATGTATATCCATGATGTAGAACACTGTGTCAAACACTTCCGGCCCGACCTGGAGTGGCAATGTTATGGACCCAAACACCGACCTTCTGGTCCCATCAAAAGCCCTCACGACCAAGTCACTTGGCGTGCATATGATTCCTCGGACATCTAGCTTCATCATAGCCTTCTTCGGCAACACATTCAAAATGATCTGGTGTCTACAAGAACGTGCGACATAACAGTGTCTCGGCATTCCACTGAAATGTGCAAAGCCATATTATGGTCCCGACCTCTAGGCGTCAAATCAAAGTCAGTAAATCCCAGGCTGTGTCCGGCATTCACATGCGCCAGTACCCCCTCAAGCTGATTAACAGTTACTTCCTGAGGTACAAAAGACGTGTCCAAGAT
This sequence comes from Lathyrus sativus, assembly GCA_963859935.3. Classification (NCBI taxonomy): domain Eukaryota; kingdom Viridiplantae; phylum Streptophyta; class Magnoliopsida; order Fabales; family Fabaceae; genus Lathyrus; species Lathyrus sativus. The sequence continues at coordinate 491,784,959 of OZ012741.1, forward strand.
TTTTAATAAGGCGTTTCGATGGGCCTCGGAACAAAGCAACAATGATAGTATTGAAATTTTGGAGGGCGTCTGCTGCAAGTGCTCCACAATCTTATAGTCACTTTTGTGAATCAACCTCATAAACTCTTCTACATCCTTGACCGATGTTTCCTTCTCTTTCAACTGGGAAGGTCCTCCTTCATTCACTTTGGCTTTGCCTCTAGCAATTCTTTCAGCCTCGATTTCGGGTGAAGTGAAGATTCTACCACTTCGGGTCATACCTCCCGCTTCAACAATATTGCCCACTGCCCCTGCCGGCTGGCTATCCACATTAATCTTTTCCCCGTGATAACACGAAATCATATAGATATTTTCATGCATAATTCAACTAAAATCTAACCGTTTTCGATCCGATTTCGGGTTATTTCCGTGTATTTGTCTGATGTTTTGCAGGTATTCAACGATCACGTCTAAACAAGGCAACATGAAGAAAAGAAGCAATCTCAGATGAAATATGGACGAAAAAGGAGTGAAAATACAATGAAAAGCGCAGCAAGCTATTTTTGCTGATGTGACGACCGTCACAGCTTCATGACGACCGTCACACGGGTGACGACCGTCACACCTTGTGACGACCGTCATGCAGGTAAAAACGCCCCACTCAGATTACACGTCAAAAGAGCAGTTCCAATTCCCACAGAGTGGACAACTACTCCCTAAATTATCTGCCTCAAGGTCCATCATCTTCAGTGATAACCGTTGGGATTCCACTTCTATAAAAAGGGAAGCAGAGGACTTCAGAAAGTGTGCTGCATTCATACCACGAAGTGCTGCCGAATTTACTTCCCAGAGCATTATTTTCCAGTTTTATTCTTATTTGTTTCTCTTTACCTTTCCTTATTCCCATTTCCACTCTTCTGTAATTTCTATTTTATTGTACGATCAAATTGGCACTAAAGACCAGAATCCTGCCAACATCTATGGAGGATCTGCCCAAAGGCCAATTGGCATATTTACAGGTTTTCATTTTGATCGACTTCAGTTTTATTATAATGCAAATTATTATTTATTATTCTTATTTATATTTTATCTTTCCCAAATCCATGTCTAGATAAACTTAGGTAATCGATATGTAGTAATAATTCAAATGAGATTTGATAACCACTGGTTGAAAAAATTTCTTTTCAAAAAGTAATTTATGGTCTGAGTGTTTAAAATTGATTCACTGAATAAACTTCGTCGCGAAAGCGAGAACTTATTTAAAAGTAGTTTTGCCACGAAAGTGGGAAATTAATTAAGATACGAACCAACAAGCGAAAGCTGCGGTAAGGTCAGATAGTAAACACTAGGCATTTGTTTTAATAACAGCGAAAGCACTTTAAAATGAATTAGAACTTAGAGATTTCCAAAAAATAATTTTAACCCCGAACGGGATACGAAAGTGTACGTTTGGCCCTTAGGATTATGATTAGCGTCAATAACCATCGTGAGGCGAGAGTTTTCAAATCTCCATCTTCTGCTTGAATAAACTTTGAAAATTATTTCATACACCATAACTTATCAAATCCCTGAAGAACACAATTACTACATATCGATTTAATTAATTATAATCTAAATAGTAATCTTAGTTCCCTTTTAGTGACAATCTTATTCCCTTAAACATATTCTACCTAGCTAAACATAGTAACTCCCGAGAACACTAGTTTGATTACGAGTCCCTGTGGGATCGATATCTATTATTACTACGCGATAGACTGTGCACTTGCAGTTAGTTGTATTAGACATAGAAAGTCGCGATCAAGTTTTTGGCGCCGTTGCTGGGGACCCGTTTAGTCAATAGTGTAACCTTCTGTTACACCGTATAGACTAGGTAAACAATTTTCATTTTTCCCTCTACTAGTTCTGTCGATTGTATGCCAAGAAATCGCCCGCAAGGCGATATCGTAAAACCTTCAGTCGCAGAACTAGAACGCTTCTTACATCTAAGAAGTAGAATCATTGAGTACCAACTCAAACAACTCAAACATAACACTCCCGAACCTCCCACTCCCATTCCCAAATCATAAGAAGAAGAACCAGAGATGGCTGAAGGACCTCCGAACAAACCGCTGAAGGCATACGCTACACCATCTCAGATGGAGCCTAGAAGTAGCATTGATGCCCCAGCTATTACCCGAAATGATTTTGAGCTGAAACCATCATTGTTGTCGGCTGTACAACAAAACCAATTCTCAGGAAACGCAACTGAGGATCCGAACGAACATCTAACGAAGTTTGTACAATACGCAGACACAGTGAAAGCAAATGGAGTAACTCCAGACGCGATAAGACTTCGTCTTTTCCCATTCTCTCTTAGAGACAGAGCGTGGACATGGTTACGATCGTTACCATCCAACTCCGTTACGACGTGGGAGCAATTGAAGAACGTCTTCTTAGCGAGATATTTTCCGCCAAGCAAAACTGCTATGCTTAGAGCTCAAATCAACGGATTTCGACAGAAAGATACTGAATCTCTTTACGAAGCATGGGAACGATTCAAAGATATGATGAGAAAATGTCCTCACCACGGTCTAGAAGACTGGGTGACAATCCATACTTTCTATAATGGGCTTCTATACAATACTAGATTGACAATAGACGCTGCCGCGGGCGGTGCACCTATGGATAAGCCATACGATGAAGCCTATCAATTAATAGAAAACATGTCACAAAACCATTGCCAATGAGGAGGTGAACGCACTCCAACTGAGAAAACCACAGTGAAAGGTGGGATGTACGAAATCAGCAGCCTTGAAAAGTTCAATGCTAAAGTAGATGCTCTAGCACAGAAGATTGATAGTCTGACCGTTAACCCCACTGCGACTATCGCTGCAGTAACTCCAAATTGCAAGTTATGCGGAAGCACCACTCATAATGCACCCGAATGCCCATTGCTAGCCGGAATCCCACCAGACCAGGTAAATTATGCTCAAGGAAATCCGTACGCAAATACCTACAACCCAGGTTGGCGAAATCATCCAAACTTTTCTTACAAAAGCGAAAATGCATTGCAAATGCCTACTGCTCCGCCAGGATATCAGAAACCAACTGCTCAGAATGAACCTAGGAAATCGAACCTCGAATTGATGATGGAAAAGTTCATAGCATCTCAAGCTCAAACAAACAAAGAATTCCTGAATCAAAACATACACACTAGCGAGCAAATTAAACAGTTGACAGGAAAAGTAGACGCTTTAGCCACCCACAACAAAATGTTAGAAACTCAGATATCACAAGTGGCTCAACAGCAAGCATCTGCTGCCGCACCTGCTGGCACATTTCCTGGACAACCCGAACAGAATCCCAAAGGCCAAGCAAATGCTGTGATACTAAGAAGTGGAAAAGAATTGGACGAACCGATCGATCCGAGGACCGAAAACTCAGCCATGCAACAGAAACCAACTGAACAAGCAGAAAAGGAATCTGAGTTAGAGAAGAAGGAGGACAACGAGAAGGAGGATACCGAAAGTGAAAAAACTCAAGCACCTCTAGCGCCATATAAACCACCTATTCCTTATCCGCAAAGACTAATAAACTCCAAAACTTCAGGACAGTTTAAGAAATTTGTAGAGCTCCTTAAACAGCTGAATATTACTATTCCTTTTACAGAAGCGATAACTCAAATGCCGTCATACGCTAAATTTCTCAAAGAGATCCTGTCGAATAAGAGAAAGATCGAGGATAACGAAACAGTTACACTTACTGCAGAGTGTAGCGCTATTATTCAAAACCGCATGCCTCCTAAATTAAAAGACCCAGGTAGTTTCTCCATACCCTGCGTCATAGGAAAGTTCGTAATAGACAAAGCTCTATGCGATTTAGGAGCCAGTATCAATGTTATGCCCTTATCTATATGCAAAAAGCTGAATATGGGAGACCTTAGACCAACCAAAATGTCCGTTCAATTAGCTGACAGATCAGTAAAATACCCCGTCGGAATACTGGAAAATGTTCCAGTACGCATATGACAATTCTACATTCCAACCGACTTCATAATCATGGACATCAAGGAGGACACTGTAACCCCAATTATCCTAGGAAGACCGTTCTTAGCTACAGCTGGAGCCATTATAGACGTGAAGAAAGGAAGGCTAACATTCGAAGTAGGAGAAGAAAAGATAGAGTTCATTCTCACCAAGTTCTTACAAGCACCAGCAATAGACGATACCTGCTATTTAGTAGACGAAATCGACGAATGCATAAGAGAACTTGAAAATGAAGAGACCACGTATTCAGAAATAATAAAGATTCAAATACCCGATATTTCTGAAGACGATAATTGGCGTAAACCGTATAAAGACGACAGCCTAAGCAAAAGCTTAGCATTGACCCTAAACCATATGCCAGGTCCAAAGAACCCATCTTTAGAACTCAAAACACTACCCAAAAACCTCAGATATGAATTTCTAGACGATGAACTAAAAAGACCAGTGATAGTCAACGCCGACTTAGGACAACCCGAAACCGAAAAGCTATTAGAAGTCCTAAAGAAGTACCCCACCGTGTTAGGCTATAACATAAGCGATTTAAAAGGTATAAGCCCTTCGATCTGTATGCATCGAATTACAATAGAGGAAGACTCTAAAACCTCTCGAGAGCATCAGAGAAGACTGAACCCCATCTTGAGCACGGTAGTCAGAGATGAAGTAAAGAAATTGCTAGATGCAGGAATCATCTATCCGATCTCCGATAGTGAATGGGTTAGCCCAGTTCACGTCGTACCAAAGAAAGGAGGAGTCACAGTAGTTAAAAACGAAAAAGGCGAATCAATAACAAAAAGAGTCGTGACTGGAAGCAGGATGTGCATTGACTATAGAAAGCTTAACAAGGCTACGCGCAAAGATCATTTCCCGTTACCCTTCATAGACCAAATGTTGGAAAGACTAGCCAAACATTCATATTTCTGCTATCTAGATGGTTACTTAGGATTCTTCCAAATTCCCATCCATCCTGATGACCAAGAAAAGACTACATTCACCTGTCCTTATGGCACTTTTGCTTACCGCCGAATGCCGTTCGGACTTTGTAACGCTCCAGCAACCTTCCAAAGATGCATGATGGCAATCTTTGCAGATTTCATAGACGAAATTATGGAAGTGTTTATGGACGATTTCTCGGTATGTGAACAAAGTTTCGAAGGATGCCTACAAAACTTAGAAATGGTACTAGAACGTTGCGTAAAAGTAAACCTCGTCCTAAATTGGGAGAAATGCCATTTTATGGTCCGACAAGGAATAGTTCTAGGACACGTCATATCAGATAGAGGGATTGAGGTAGACAAAGCTAAAATAGAGATTATAAAAGATCTCCAACCTCCAAAATCCGTACGAGAAATACGAAGTTTTCTAGGACATGCCGGTTTTTACAGAAGATTTATAAAAGATTTTTCGAAAATCACAAAACCTCTGACCGGCCTGTTGATGAAAGATGCTGAGTTCATCTTCGACGACGATTGTTTAAAAGCATTCAAAACATTGAAATCAGCCCTTATCACCGCACCAATCATGCAACCACCCGATTGGCAACTACCGTTCGAAATCATGTGCGACGCGAGTGATTACGCTGTAGGCGCAGTTCTAGGACAAAGGAAGGACAAGAAACTCCATGCTATCTACTACGCCAGTAGAACCTTAGATCCTGCCCAAATGAACTACGCTACCACAGAAAAGGAACTTCTAGCAGTTATATTTGCGCTTGACAAATTCCGTTCTTACTTAGTAGGAGCAAAAATTATCATATACACAGACCACGCTGCCATAAGGTACCTAATAACCAAAAAGGATGCCAAACCAAGACTATTGAGATGGATCCTGTTATTACAAGAGTTTGACTTAGAAATCAAAGATAAGAAAGGAACCGAGAACGTTGTTGCGGATCACTTATCCCGAATAGAGGGCATAAGACACGAACCAGTACCGATAAATGACGATTTCCCGTACGAACGTCTGATAGCCAAATTAGAAAGTGACACACCCAATTCAATCTCGGAAGATCCAGAATTCGAAAAAGCCGTAGAAGCCGTCTATGCCCAAGTCACATTACCTTGGTATGCTGACATCGTTAATTACCTCGCTGCGGGCGTGCTTCCACCGGATCTTACTTATCAGCAAAAGAAGAAATTCTTCCACGATCTGAAACACTATTATTGGGACGAACCCCTACTCTTCAAGAGAGGGGCCGACAACATATATCGTCACTGTGTCCCAGAGGAAGAAATAGAAAATATTATTTCCCAATGCCACTCAGCACCATATGGTGGTCATGCTAGTACGTCCAAGACGTGCGCTAAGATTCTCCAAGCCGGCTTATTCTGGCCTAATCTCTGGAAAGACGTTCACATCGCTGTGCAAAAGTGCGATCGATGCCAAAGAACTGGCAACATCTCACGACGCGATGAAATGCCTCAGAAAGGAATCTTAGAGGTAGAAATCTTCGACGTCTGGGGAATAGATTTCATGGGACCATTCCCACCTTCTTTTGGAAATAACTACATACTCGTCGCTGTTGATTACGTGTCTAAATGGATAGAAGCCATAGCTGCTCCAACAAACGACGCACGAGTAGTAATCAAACTCTTCAAAAACACAATCTTTCCTAGATTCGGTGTACCCAGACTCGTCATTAGTGACGGAGGATCTCACTTCATATCGCGAATATTCGATAAACTTCTCTCTAGATATGGAGTCCGGCACCGAGTAGCTACACCCTATCATCCGCAAACTAGCGGACAAGTAGAGGTCTCGAATAGAGAAATAAAATAGATCTTGGAAAAGACTGTCGCTACCTCAAGGAAAGATTGGTCGTCGAAACTACAAGAAGCTTTATGGGCTTATAGGACCGCATTTAAGACACCAATAGGAACCACCCCTTATAAATTGGTTTACGGTAAATCCTGCCATCTCCCTGTAGAGTTAGAGCATAAGGCCTTTTAGGCCATTAAAACACTCAACTTCAACTACACCAAGGCAGGAGAAAAGCGAATCTTGAACTTACACGAGTTAGAAGAACTTCGATTAGACGCTTACGAAAATGCCCGTATCTACAAAGAACGAACTAAAAAGTGGCATGATAAACGTTCAATCAGGAAACAATTCAGTGTGGGAGACATCGTATTGCTCTTTAATTCACGATTAAAACTCTTCCCAGGTAAACTAAAATCTAGATGGTCTGGACCCTATGAAGTGACTAAAGTACTTCAGAGTGGAGCTGTTGAAATTACCGATAAAACGAATGCACCATTTATCGTAAACGGGCAACGTCTAAAACATTACAATAAGAACGACAACAGTCCTCAAGTCAGCAATATAACATTGCTTGAGCTTCCAGCTCAGACACCCGAATAGCTTCTCACCAAGCTATCGTCAGGCTTTAGACGTTAAAAACAGCGCTTACTGGGAGGCAACCCAAATTTCCCTCGTTATTGCATTTCATTTTTCTTTAAAAGTCCACTTTGAAAATCCAACAAAAATCCTAAACTTATAATTACTACTACTTTCCACTTTCGTTTGTTTTCATATTCTATTTTTTTTTCTCTTTTGTCATTTGTTTCTACGGCTTTTCGTTTCTAAAAATCCTGACTTCAATTTCATGTTTCAAAATTTTCAGGATTTTTAAAGTCTTCAAAACATTCCTTCTGTTTTCTCCGAATTACCTGCGAGTATGGCCGAATACGACTTCACGAAGGTTCACTTTCGAGGACTCGCTCAAAAGGCAAGATTTGCAGCACTGACCGAAAGAGAATTCGCCTTAACGCTGTATTATGATAAGGCTACTATGGATAAACTAGGGATCACAGATAACATTCAATACCTGTTCAATCAACTTGGTTGGGAGAACACTGCTCTGAAAACACGTTTCGCTACCTACAAGGATCTTACCTATGAATTCCTTAGTTCTTTCAGATACACACCCAACTATGGTTTTGGATCCAGCTCAGAGTTGATTACCTTCAGATTGTTTGGAATGGACCAAACCCATAGCCGGATGTCACTAGCTAACCTCCTAGGATTCCCTAGCGGACCGCATGTGTTCATCAGTGCAGAAGATGACGATATTGATTTTGAACTCGATCAATTCTGGGGTAGAATCACAGGCGACTATCACCCTGAACCAGCCAGAATGCATAATGATGATATTCATAACCCAGCCTTCAGATACTTCCATAAGATACTAGCTCACACCTTGTTTGGAAAAGAAGAAAATATTACTGCAGTATCTAAGGAGGAGTTATTCATCATGTTCTGTGCTTCTCAGGGACGGACAGTAAATGCAGTGCCTTTCATGATGAGATCTTTCAAACGCCTCACGCTGGAACCTCAGACACCTATTCTTATAGGAGGCCTGATAACAATGATTGCCCACGAGCTTGGCCTTAGATTCCATTTAAATGCCAACACTCGTTTCGGTACCATCCGACCCATGAACATACAATTCTGCTTTAACAAGCGCATCTTAGGAACTATGGGACCGAGACCGTATGAGTACCTTATTAACGAAAAACTAGTACAGCTATTCACACTACCTGATCATCTGATGACAAGCATCCACAACAAGGACAACTGGCTCTATGAATTGGATGAGCCTATGGGACCTCCTTCACCACAGTCAACACCCCAGAACTATATGTATGACAGTGACCACATCTCTGAGGCACACGACTATATGTACTATGAGGACGCTGCATCTGAAACTGAAGTAGACCCTACGACTCCTCCACACTACAATACTTATCCTGAGCCTATCCCTGAGGAGACCACTGACAAAATGGATGCCGTGTTACTCAGATTGGACAACGTCGATATAGCTCTGACTAATGTAAAAGCTGACATCGCAAGCATGCACGGCGAACTGGTAGGCTTCATGGATCTAGTCTGCGACCAACTCGACTACTATTCACAGAAATTCGATGAGTTGAAGGCACGAAAAGATTAGTTATTAGCTCGTAGCAGTAGTTTCAGTTTAGTCTAGTCTAGTTAGTTTCATTTAATCATTTGGATTTTTCGCATTGTTAGTTTTCATTATGTACTACATACAATTGTTTCAATTCTATGTTAATTCAATTTTAGTTTTTATTCAATTACTCTGTTTTCGCATTATTTGTTGTTTGTTGGCTTATATTACATCACCGTATCAATACTAAGCCTCAAAGTCACTACGAGTACGCCCTCAGAGCAAAATTCTGCATTCTGCAGATTTTGCTGCTGTGACGACCGTCACAGCCTCATGACGAGCGTCACGCGGGTGACGACCGTCACACCTACGTGACGACCGTCACGCAGTCAGAAACTGATATCTGATAAAACAGGGTTCGTGTTCTCTTCCACTTCCCCCCATTATCATTTTCAATCATCCTAACTCCTACCCCACTACGAATTTTCGTCCTCCCCACATTGAACTATAAATTTCAACTCCAAATTCAACCTCCAAACCACCCTTCTGTCAGTTTTTCCCTCTCTGCAGAAAAAAACCCCAAACCTCAGAAACCTCTCCATCTTCCAACAATGGCAAGGAATGCAGAAACCCTAGATATCAGTAACATCACCTTCAGTGAAGGAGGCTTAGGCGAAAGACAGCGAGCAAACCACATTGCATTTCATCAGAGGTCGCTCCAGCCGACTCACTACCCGCACCTTCCATCACTTACGGAGCTCAGACTCCTTGAAGGTGTAACCTGGATGCTTCAAAGAGCAGGCATCTGGAACCTCTGCACCAACCCACAGCCAACGTACGAACAACTCACTCTTGAGTTCTTGAGTTCGTTCACTTACGCCACATCCAGCGGCGAACTTAACCAGCACACAGGTGTCGCATGCTTCCAGATGTTTGGCGTCAACTATCAGGTGAATCAAAATCAGATTGCCAGCATCCTACAACTACCTCGCGGCGACAATGCTCACCGCCGCATCACCGATCAGTTCCAGCACGAAGCTTTCACGCTGTGGTATCAGTTGACCGGCCTCAATGCCGATGGTTGGGACTCCCTGCACGCCACTCATATCCATAACCCAACCATCCGGTACTTTCACAGAGCGCTGAGCAACACTATTTTCGCCAGAGACAGCAACCACAAAGTGAACTCGAAAGAGCTCTTCTTTCTTCATTGCGTCTTCAACAATGAACCTGTCAACGCTGCCCCGTTTCTGCTGGCTCACATTCAGGCCAACTGCAACCGTGGCTCGTAGCCATTCTACTTTGGCGGGATTGTCACTGCTATTGCACTTGGGCTGAACCTTGGCGACCGCCTCCAGCACCTCCATTCCATCCCCTCGGTGTTCCTTGACACCGACCACTGCAGAGCCTCCCATCTCATCCGCTCCCGAGCTGACGGAAAATACCATCCGGTTGTGCGCGACAAGACCGTCCGAAGCATCATCCTTCCGTCCCGCACCCGCATCCATCCAGAGGACCGTACCAACTGGTTGTTCGACCTCACTGCCCCTCCTGCTACCGCTGTTCCTACTCAGGATCACACTCACGATTCCGACGATGAAATCCAAGCTGAGTTGGACAGGTCCGAGCAGCCAGAGGCATCGCAGCCTCCTCCTCCCGTAGGTACATCCTCCCGCCGCCGCCGTCATCATCCCGTGCCAGACTACACAGAAGAGGACCTCCGTCGCTCCCTAGACCAGCAGGCACAGATACTCGCGATGCTGCAGCAGCAGAATCAGCGAGCTGACCAGTTCGAAGCTTGGCACCGGACTGAAATTCAACAACTTCACACCGGCCAAGCTACGATCACTGAGAGCCTAGCGAATCTGACCTTGCAGGTAGAAGGACTCCGAGACACCGTCTACCACACCGGAGCTATGAGCTATGAGGACAGAGTAGCCCTTGCTAGAGCCAGAGGACGCCAGCGCGGACGTGACAGAGGCCGTGACTAGATTTCCATTTTTCCTTCATTGTTTACTATATTTCAGTTATTTGTATCGTCATTTTCAGTTGTATCCCCCTCTCGCATGCTTCAAGAATCAGTGAGGACACTGATCGAGATAGTGTGGGAGCGGAGCCTTATTTCCATTCCACTGTACTCTGAATTTCCTTTATTTCCTTTATTCCCATTTCAATGCACTTTGAATTTTAGTAATTTCTATTTTTACACTTTCCATTTCTAGCAAATAAAGCTCGTCTATATATTTTTCCCGTTACGCAGACAATCCCCACATTATTCAACGTAAACAAAAAAATTTTAGTTCGTTCCTCAAAAGCAAAAGCACCACGAGAATGCACCTGAGTTCAAACCAAGTTTTGAAACTCCGAGGAAACGACAGTTCTAACAAAACCAGTATCGTCCAAACACCTTAGATCTCTAGTTTATGCGAGTCGGTTTCACCACCTACGGGTACCAAAGTCTCAAGTGTCTACGCAAACGCAACCCCAAGTAGTTTATACTAGCAGTCAGCACCATCCTAAAACTCTTCTAAGCGAGCGACCGATGCAAATAAGTGTATGATCTCCAAAAAGATGAAAAATCATGAAAAGTGAGCTAAATAGCCCAAAAATATAAGACACGTTTCCTTCTAAGTTAGGTGCTCCTCACCCGAGCATTTAGCCCAACGGCACGAAAAACTCATTGAAAATCAATGACATAAAATTATGATCAATGAAGAAGATCAAAAAACAGAAATGAGATCATATTCACTAACAGGTCGACTTGCCATGAAAGTGTGCGGACAACGGGCTTAATGTGATTGCGCTAGAACAAACAGGGTGAACTTGCCGCGAGAACCTTGACACCAAGATACAGTAGCATGACTGAGACCGATTTGCATAAAAAGGAAACCTCCGAAGACTTGTAGTCCAGTGTCGTCATGATACTCGTCTTGTTCATACCAAGAATCCCAGTTTTTCCAAACTCTGCGAACGAAGAAGTTTCCTCGTGCTTGTCGACTTTTCCATGTTTTACTTGAGGACAAGAAAAGATTCAAGCTTAGGGGAGTTTGATAACACGAAATCATATAGATATTTTCATGCATAATTCAACTAAAATCTAACCATTTTCGATCCGATTTCGAGTTATTTCCGTGTATTTGTCTGATGTTTTGCAGGTATTCAACGATCACGTCTAAACAAGGCAACATGAAGAAAAGAAGAAATCTCAGATGAAATATGGACGAAAAAGGAGTGAAAATACAATGAAAAGCGCAGCAAGCTGTTTTTGCTGATGTGACGACCGTCACAGCTTCATGACGACCGTCACACGGGTGACGACCGTCACACCTTGTGACGACCGTCATGCAGGCAAAAACGCCCCACTCAGATTACACGTCAAAAGAGCAGTTCCAATTCCCACAGAGTGGACCACTACTCCCTAAATTATCTGCCTCAAGGTCCATCATCTTCAGTGATAACCGTTGGGATTCCACTTCTATAAAAAGGGAAGCAGAGGACTTCAAAAAGTGTGCTGCATTCATACCACGAAGTGCTGCCGAATTTACATCCCAGAGCATTATTTTCCAGTTTTATTCTTATTTGTTTCTCTTTACCTTTCCTTATTCCCATTTCCACTCTTCTGTAATTTCTATTTTATTGTATGATCAAATTGGCACTAAAGACCAGAATCCTGCCAACATCTGTGGAGGATCTGCCCAAAGGCCAATTGGCATATTTACAGGTTTTCATTTTGATCGACTTCAGTTTTATTATAATGCAAATTATTATTTATTATTCTTATTTATATTTTATCTTTCCCAAATCCATGTCTAGCTAAACTTAGGTAATCGATATGTAGTAATAATTCGAATGGGATTCGATAACCACTGGTTGAAAAACTTTCTTTTCAAAAAGTAATTTATGGTCTGAGTGTTTAAAATTGATTCACTGAATAAACTTCGTCGCGAAAGCGAGAACTTATTTAAAAGTAGTTTTGCCACGAAAGTGGGAAATTAATTAAGATACGAACCAACAAGCGAAAGCTGCGGTAAGGTCAGATAGTAAACACTAGGCATTTGTTTTAATAACAGCGAAAGCACTTTAAAATGAATTAGAACTTAGAGATTTCCAAAAAATAATTTTAACCCCGAACGGGATACGAAAGTGTACATTTGGCCCTTAGGATTATGATTAGCTTCAATAACCATCGTGAGGCGAGAGTTTTCAAATCTCCATCTTCTGCTTGAATAAACTTTGAAAATTATTTCATACACCATAACTTATCAAGTCCCTGAAGAACACAATTACTACGTATCGATTTAATTAATTATAATCTAAATAGTAATCTTAGTTCCCTTTTAGTGACAATCTTATTCCCTTAAACATATTCTACCTAGCTAAACATAGTAACTCCCGAGAACACTAGTTTGATTACGAGTCCCTGTGGGATCGATATCTATTATTACTACGCGATAGACTATGCACTTGCAGTTAGTTGTATTAGACATAGAAAGTCGCGATCACCCCGTTGCAAAAAGCTTCCAACCCATAATTCCACGGAATGGCTTTCGTACTTTCATAAGGAATAGGCCCTGCTTTCGTTATCGTTATAGTTGGCCGCTTGGCGGGCGCTGATATCGTAATAGTCTTTCGTGGAATTGTAACTGTTACGACCTCACCCTGCTTTTCAAATCCTACCTTACCAGGTTTCTCAACAATAGTGCGGTCAAACTGTAAAGTTCCCTCATCAATCATGGCTTGAATACCTCTCTTCAAATCAATACAGCCCTCTGGTCGAGTCCAACAATCCAAACAGTACTCATCACATCCGGGGAAGACCCCTCCTTCCAACAATCTGCTTTTAACATAGCTTAAAGGTGTCTTCAAATCATTTACGTCCATAACCAAATCCAAATCTTCTTCTGTCAAAATAGCATTTGCGCCATGATTCGGCATTGGTTTCTGTACAATGTTGGGACCATCATTACTGAAGTTGATGGCTTTACTATCAATCAAATCTTGGACTTTGTGTTTAAAAGCATGACAACTCTCGATATCATGTCCCGGTGCCCCGGAATGAAATTCACACTGCTTACTAGTATCATACCTGTAAGGAAGCGCTCCTGTGGGTGGGTCCAACGTTCTCTTCTCAACCAGATTCAAACTTAACAGCGTCTGAAACAGTTCTGCATACGTTGACGGGGGTGTATCAAATACCCTCTTCGGCTTCCCATTCTGGATCCTTCTCTGAGCAGGATTATACCTTTGTTGTTGTTGCTGCTGCTGTTGTGGTTGTTGTCGTTGTTGTGGTATAGGGATCGTCACACTAGCAACCTGTTGTTGAATATACTGATTCCGACCTCTACCTCATCCTCGACCACCACACACTACGCTGGCGTCTCCTCGCCTTTTACCACCAAAGACCTTTTTGGCACCTCCAGCTGAGGTCGATTCACCGGCTTGAATCTTACCAATTTTGATGCCATTTTCAATCCATTTTCCCATGAGTATCATGTCAGAGAAACTACCCATTGAGCAATTGAGAAATTTATCGTAATACATCCCCGAGAATGTTCCAACAAAAATATCAATCAATTCCCTTTCAACCATATGGGGTGGACTCTTGCCGCCAGATCGCGCCAAGGCTGAGTATACTCCTTGAAACTCTCCCCATTCTTCTGTGAAAGCCTTTGAAGCTGGACCCTATTTGGTGCAAGGTCACTATTGTATTGGTAATGTTTGACGAAAGCATCAGCCAATTCTTTCTAACTTCTGACCTGTGCAGGCTCTAGTCCCGTGTACCATTCCAGCGATGGTCCTGACAAACTATCTTGAAAAAAATGCATAAGCATCTTCTCATCATCAGAGTAAGCAGACATCCTCCGGTAATATGAACGCACATGAACCCGTGGGCATGTATCCCCTTTATATTTATCGAAAGTGGGAGCTTTGAACTTCAATGGCACTCTCAGCCCAGGAACCAGCCCCATTGTAGCCATGTCCAACCCTGCCGAATTTTGATTGGCTATACCTCTCATCTGTTCCTCCAGCATTTTAATCCTCCGATCACTATCAGTGGGACCCTCAAAACCCATGCCTTGCCCAGAAAAGGCATCTTCCTGACGATCTCTATTCCAGTACGGCCCCTCATTACCATATCCGTCATAAGCAGCATTACGACCATGACCATGACAACTTTGGAAGAACCTAGGATCATACCTCAGACTGCCAAGCTCTTGATTAGCAGCCACTGTCCCAAAACCAGTATTGAAAGGACCCATCCCAGCACCATTGGTATTCACATTACCAAACCCAGCATTGTCGTAGCCATTGTTACCAAAACCTTGATTGTTATCACCGAACCCTCCGTTGTCGAGGCCCTGATTATTGAAACCATCATTGCCATCCCGATTGCCAAAGCCAAGACCCTGATTGTTGTCACCAAAACCAGTATTGATACCAACATTCCTGTTGGTTTCCACGTTCCCATAAACATTATCAGCATTTCTGTTACCAGCGTTGTCGTTGCTGTTGCCAATAACAATCTCACCAGCATTTGGTATCACTTCCTCCCTGCGAGGAGTCTCAACATGAGCAGAGTTGTATTCAGTATTACCAGCCGCTCGCGCCAGCAGCGGTTGCACCAGATTTTGAAGATGTTCCTAGACTTTAGCTACAGCCTCCATAGTCTGCATGAACTGGGCCAACCTATCCCGGATCTCCTGCATCTCAGACTGTACCTGATCCATGATCTTCTTACTGTTGCTTCTTGTAGCGTACCGGTGAATTCTCTGTTCGTCAATCTTGAAACAACCTGTAAGATGCAGGAGATAAGATTCGATCTTAAAAATGTACCTGCCATGCAATATGAATATGCAAATGCACACGTGTAAATATGCAACAGGTTAATTCCCCCCCCCCCCCCCCCCCCCGATTCTAGTTCCGGAGAATAAGCCATAACGACAATGGAGTCCCAAGTAAGCAATCGCAGAATCAGAAACCTCATACATAAACAAATTCCAAGAGGCAGAGTACAAAGGTACAACTGAATACAACTGAAAAAGACCTCGGCCAACAAGCCTGGCGATGGTCAAAATACAAGTACGAAGAACAAGAGAAAAGCAAAGATAAATCAGGCCAAATGGCGTGCCCTGACATCTTCCAATATCCTCAACGTCTCCGGATGACCTAGTCGGGAGATTAGTTCATGTATCAGTAATGCGTGTTGCTCAGCAGTGGATCTCAGCTTTTTGGCGTCCTCTTCACAAGTTCCCCTGCCAAAACACTCATCAATCCTGCATCTTTTGAAGCCAGCCTTCAATTCACCACCCCTAGTTTCTTTGACCATGTTGCTCACTCTAGACTCAGCGTCACGTCTAAGAGATACCTCTTCCGTAATCTTTGCATCCTTAGCGTTGAGCTGCTCCTCTAACTGGGAAATCTGAAGCTTCAACTCATCTTCACGCTCCTTCCGGCTAGTAAGCGTGGCATTCCACAAAAGTTCCCATTTGGATAGTCGAGAATAAGCCTTATTTAGAAGCTCTTTCTTAGTAGCAAGCACACTACTAACACCATTCAAGGCTACTCCCGCCTTCTCTCTCCTACTGGTCTCTTCAGTCAAATCTGAACCCAACCTATTAATCATCTTAGTCTGCTTCTTCAAAGTGAAGGTTGCCTCATTCTTCTCATGCCGAAGCTGGAAAATCTCTTTCTCTAGCTCTTCATTTTCTCTCTGCAACTCTTCCTTCTCAGCCAGAAGCTTGTTATACTTCTCAATCTCTACTGAAGTAGGTTCCTCAATCACCGGAAGATACAAAGGCTCTGCAGCAGGATACGACATCAAAGAAGTCCTAACCCTCTCATGGATCCAGAGCCGATAAGGATTATAAGCTCGACTGTCACTTTTACCAAGCAATGTCTTTCCTCTTCTGTGAATATTACCCCAAGCATGTCTCAATCTGACCAAAACATTCCCATCTAATAAACCCATGAGATACAGAGATTCCTGTATCTCGTCTTCAACCAGAGAGTCCCTCAAAGCATAGCCAAACTGTCTCACAAGCAGAGAAGGGTTATAGTTAATACAACCTTTCCGTCCAATCAAAGGACCGTTTGGAAAGCCACTGCAACTATATATAATATCCACTCCAAGCAAGTTCCGATCAAACCAAACAATGTTCTCAGCACACAATCCCATCAACCTGGAAGACTAATCTAAAGTACCAGCAGTATCAGCAAAAGGTCCCTTCTTAGGAAGATGTCCTTGAAACCACCTGGATAGAAGAGGTACACAACAAGAAACATTCTTTCCCCGACGCTTCTCATTCTTATAGTGAATAGAATGATAAACGTCACCCAAGAGAGTAGGCACCGGATTCTTTGAGGCAAGAATAAAGAAAGCATCTGAATCAACAAAATCAGGCAAGTTGGGGAACAAGACAATCCCATAAATGCAAACAGCCAGAATAGCACTGAAGACAATCCAACATCCATCCTTCACACGCTGCGTATCCTTCTCAAGCAAGCAAGAAAGATGAAAACCATAAGCTCCATTCAGCTTGACCAAACCTCCAGGGAACTCAGAAGCATCTAAACTGACAATCTCAGCAATCTTAGCCAACTCAGGCTCAGTATCCTCATGAACAAAAGGCATTTGATCTAACACAGGAACTCCTAGCATATCAAAATACTCCTCCAAAGTAGGAGCCAGAATAAAATCAGGGAACAAGAAGCATCTCAACTGAGGCTCGTAAAACTGCATCAAGGTATACAATCCAGTCATCTCAAACACAGAAGGTCTGCACACCAAACTGAGCAGTTTCCCATAAGACTCTCTAAACTCAGCCCTCACTCTCTGATCTGCTAGAGCAACCAACTGCAATAAGGAACTGATATCTGGAGAAGGCAACCTGTAAGCAACTATTCTCTTCATGGACTCCATGACTGGCAAGAAGAACACTAGAATCTAAGGGGAACAAACACACCTGCAACATAAATACACGTTAATGAAATGCAAACATGAAAATGCAGATGCATATGCAACAGGGGATCAAGTGCAATAATGAAGAACTGTGCTGTGTTATACTGCAGCTTGAGAACCATCAGATCTTCACCTCAATCCAAACCAACCACAAAAGAACCCTCACAACCAATTCTCACTGACAGAGACAAACCAGGTATTCTGAGGCCAGAGTTTTCCTGCAAAAGACCCACCTACCCTCTCACAGGTATGTACTTAACTTGCAGACGAGGTACAGCATCCTCTGCGGTCATCAGCGTCACAGACTTTCAAGAGCGATGATACGATACCTAGAAGGTGTGGCATCATCATCCCTTGAAGAGGCCTCACTTAGCCGAATCCCAAATGATAGGTTCCCAGAGTCGACAACCCTCAAATCCAACAACCTGTCGAGCCCAAAGGGCCAGGCAAGATGCCATCAAAGAGAATCTCATCTGAGTGTAAATTTCGTAGCTAGCTGGTGCGAGCAAAGCAAGCAGGCTAACCACTACTCTCTACTTCTAAGTCTATGTGCACTCAAGTCCAGGTCCGGCTTATCTCTCAAACTAACCCTCTACCCACAACACAATAACAGATATATACAGTACTGGAAGTAAAGACAGAAAGATAAATACATACAAAACCCCAGACGGGAAAACAAGCGCTCGGATTGACTCGCATAGGGAACAAGAGTCCCCAGCAGAGTCGCCAGCTGTCGCTACTGCGAAAATCGGCGCCGGCTATGACAGAAGAGTCGCCACCGTGCGTTATTTATCCCATAAGAGGGAAATGAAACGCTCAGAGTAAACCTAACGCAAAGAGGGAAAGGAATGGTCATCGCAACCAAATCCTGGATTCGGGAGTCGGTTACGCAAGGGGAAGGTATTAGCACCCCTCACGTCCGTCGTACTCGACGGGATCCACGCTTGTTTTCTATCTGAGGTATGTTTATCTATCTACTCTAAAGGTCTAGGTTAAAAAGAAAATAAAATGACTCGGCAAAGTATCACACTTTATGCCTACGTATTCCCGTCTGAAACGAGAAATCAGAGTCAACGTAGTTCGCCTAACTACGGGTTAAGGGGGGGAAAGTTGCTCCCCGGGATATCGCATCTCGTGCCTACGTACTTTCATACGGCATGAAAGATCAGAGCAAACGTAGTTCGGGCTACGGAAGACACAAGCTTGTCTGACAGTTTTTTATCTCCTTAAGAAAGGGTTTTCCTGATTAAAGGTCCAAGAGGACAAAAACAAAGTTTGAATGTTTGTTTGAGTCTTTTACGAAAGAAATGTTTTTTAGGATGTTTGCAATCTCAATCGCACTAGAGACTATGACCCAGGAGTGAACGCTTCGTATGTCACCCAAAGGGTACCACACTAACATCCAGATTATTGGAGAGAGACCCTCCACCAACCTTTTCCCAAATAGCTTAAGGCTCGTAACGCACGACTTCAATTAACCTTATTACTGTGCTTTTGAACTGTTTTGAGATGAGAAAAGAAAGATACCCTAAAACTATGGTTGGAAGGGAATCTACCTACAATTATCATGCATGGGTCAAAATCTAATGTCTGTCATAATTCCCTCTTGCACATAGGAAATCAGAGATCCTAGGGGAAACAACAAAAGAAAGCAAGTAGTAAACAGTAAACAGTAAAATGCATGCTATGCAACAGTACAAGTGAGGCAAGGGAGAAAACAGCAGGCAAGAGGAGACAAACTCCACCTCAAACCTAGAGGTAATCAACACAAGCAAACAGACAATACAACAAAAGAAAAGAAGCAGAGAAAGCAGCAACAACAGCAACAACAGTCTTCAGCAGACAGCAACTTCAATACTCAACAGCAGCAACTCTAAACAGTAAATCTTCTTGACAGCAAAGTTGACAGCAAAAGATTTCATCTTCAAGCTAGCTTCTATCTTCAAGCTATAGCAAACTTCATCTTCAAGCTCTAGCAAGCACACTCCAAGTAAAGGATAATCACTAAGATCAAGGTTGCAATGTTGAGAACCAAATGAAAACCAAAGGAAATCATCAAGTACCAACATTGAAATGGAAGGGTATCCTCAAAGTTCTACTCAACTATGGGCATACCACACATCCCTCCAAAGGAGAGATGGAGTTTACCTAGGAGGAATTTACATCATTGGATAGAATAGAAGCACACAATGCATTCTATGTTTGATGAAAGAATCAAAACTAGCTCTAATGGCTCTTCCTAAAACCCTAATTTCCTAAGCTCCTAAAACAACTCCTAAAAGAAAAGGAAACTTCAACTCCAAGCTCCAACCTTCAAGCCATAGCAGCTATACCAAGTCCAGAAGACCTCTCAAAAATGAATCCAAGCAAATTCAGTTCCAAAGTCACCAACAAGACAAAGCAAGCCAAGGCACCCAAAATAGAACACCACAAGTACAAGCAACTTGCAAAATACAACTAAAATAGAAAACAAAGTTGTAAAATTCTAATAAAATTTCTAGGGGAACATACATGTTTGAAAAACCTAGGGTTAAAATATTAATGCCTAATTCAATTTCTAAGTCACCTAAATAATTTCTAGATTGAAAGGTATCAAGGTAATCCACAAGTTTGGGAAGGATCTAATCTCAACACCTAAAACAGAACCTAAAGTTGTTCTAAAAATCCAACAAAAATCCTAAGGGAACATGAATATCTACCCTAAAACATACTAAAAAATAAAAGCCAAATTCATCACCAATTGGAAGAACAAAATTCAACAAAACAGATGGACAATTATGCAAATATTAAATAATTAAACAAAATGAGAAAAATCAAATTAAATTGAAAAATGCATGAAAATGCATTTTATTGATTTCAGAAAATCAAAAATTCTCTCAAGATCATGGAGATATTTTTGAAATAATTTTTTGGATCAAAATTAAATTTATTGTGATTTTTTGAATCAATAAAGCATTTAAAATAAACAAAATGGAATAAAAGAAATTAAAAACTCAGAATAAAACATGAGCCACAGGATGAGGAGACTGGTCAAGCAATCCAAGCGCTGAGGGCATGCCACCTCATTTAATGAAATGCCTGCGTTTTGGACTCAAAATTTCACTTCTCAGATTAAAACACAACCAATGGATCTGGTGGAAAGTCTTTGGTCAAAGGAAGATCTAACGGATCAAAGATCATCTTCTTCATTTCTCAGGCTGGCCAGATGGAGATCAGGGACAGTGGCCGAAGAAGACTCCGGTCGTCTTCTCCGGTGAGCAGGTGGTTGCAGGTGTCCAGAAATAGAAATCCTTATACCAATCTCACTCAGAATTTTATCAGGAATCCAAATCTCATATTCATACACTCTAACTCTCCATAGATTTCAAGATTCGAAGCAATGTTCAGAACACACATCCAAATTAATCATCATCAATTGCAAATCTAAGGCTATAGAATTCATCCTCATGTCACACACATCACTCTGATCTATCTAGATTGCTCTAACTCTCCATGAATCAAGAGATTCGAATCAAAACAGAAATGCTATGACATGATCAATCATCACCAAATGTTTCCAAATTGATCCTAAAATGATCTACATCTCGTCTAGATCCTAACCACAAGTTCAAATCTAACTACATCATGCTAATTCATGTGGAAAGTTGAAATTTACTAACCTGTTGTAGATCTAGTAACAGAGGTAGCTAGAGCTTGATTCAACCTTCAAAACTCTCCAGAATCGTTCAAGGATGCAAGAGAGAGATGTTGTAAGCCTCAATTTGCTCTGAATCAGCCTGGAACTCAAAACCCGATCTGCACTTGCTTGCTTGAAAATGAAGTTGCTATCTCTGCTTTAGCCACGAAACTTGCACCAAAATGATTCTGAAATCATCAAAGAACTTAAATAGAACATGTCTATGGGCTTTAGAAGCTCAATTGATGCCCGATCCAGCCAATCCAAATTTCTGTTTTTCTCTTCACATGTGCAATGCAACAGTCACAAATTGGCCATGAAAATTTCTCTAGAAGCTTCCCTTTCACTTGCAAATTCCCTTGTGAGTGTATTCAGACTAAGAGGAGCACTTGAATTGCATTGGTAAGGAACTTGGATGTGTGACTTGCAAATGAAGAAATCAAATGACAACTCATGAAACATGGCCTAAACTCAAAATTTTGGTAATGCCAAAGTGTCTAAAATTCAATTTCCATTCAAAAAATATAGTCACTTGACATGTTTTGGTACTATAACTCAAAATTGGCATTTTCCCTCCTTAATTCATTTGAAAATTTCCCTTTTTCAAACCATTTCAAACCAAGTCTTGCTATGATCCCAATCAATCCATCATGACCTCTTGGCTAACCTAAAAACTCCATTTTGAACAACTTTCATGTTGAACAAAAATCCATTTGACAAGTGCAAGTTGGAGATTTTTGCCTATGATTGAAAATGACCTATAATCTCACTTTCCCAAAATACCCCTTACTTGTAAACCTCATAACTTGAGTTCTACAAATCAGATGGAAGACTTCTAGTACAATTTAGAAAGCTAAGATCATGAGGAACAACTTTCATGTTGGCCAAAAGTTCAAGTGAAACCTCCTTCTAGGTCAAAAATAGCTTTGAAGTCATATTATTTTCACAGACAAATTTCATTGGCATCTGAGGACTTGTAACTTGTCTGGGTCATATCTTGAGTTCTATAAATCCTCTTGAGGACCTCTAGTACTAAAATTAAAGGTATTAATATGCTCTACAGGTTTCATGTTGTCCAAAGATCCATTTGAAACTTGTATCTTGACTTATGTGGTCACGAAGTTAGGCACTAAACATCGGATTTTACACTGAAACCCTAATTTAGCAACTTCCCACACTCTTGACTCTTCTTGATTTGATCTTGGCACAACACCACAAATGTCTTATCATATCTTTTCATTAACTCCATGACCTAAAAGTAGGCCTTTATACCCTTCAATTGCACAGTTGACCTAGAATTAACCCAGATGAAACCCTAATTGCTTGCACTTCAACTGTGACTCTTGCAATTGACACAATGACTTGATTAAGCTCTCCCATGGCCCCATAGGAATTCTATGAGCTCCACACACATCCTCTTCCCTCATTCAACACTTCACAACCCTCTGATGGTATTCAGTTGATCCTCAAGTTAGGAGAAGATTCACACTCAAACATCTAAACCCTTAGGCACTCAAACCACCTTCTGATGACTTTGATAACTTCTCAATCTTGAATGAGACCTCTTGCTAGGCTTCTCTTGAGAAGAATCACACTTGATCCCCTACTACATGGATGATACCATGATATGCAAATGATATAACTATGCAAATGTTAATGCAATGAAACATAAACCAGGTAAGAAAAGGTTGAGCAAATTTTCGGGTGCAACAAAAGGCTATCGACCAAGAGTTGGAGTAAAAAAAAAGGCTACCAACCAAAAGTTGGAATAACAGCGGGTACCAACCAAAATTTGGAAGGAAACAAAGATTACCAACCAAAAGTTGGAATGAAACAAAGTCTACCAACCAAGAGTTGGAATGAAACAAAGATTACCAACCAAAAGTTGTAATAACCAGAGAATACCAACCAAAAGTTGGCATAAAGGCTACTAACCAAAAGTTAGGATCGCCAAAACGCCAAACAAAGGCGAATCCACAGATGAAGACTACCAACCAAAAGTTGGGATGGTCAGCAAGAAATACCAACCAAAAGTTGGGATAAAAGGATACTAACCAAAAGTTAGGATCACCGGAATGCTGACCGAAGGCGAACTCACAAAAATGAAGACTACCAACCAAAAGTTGGGATAACGACTTCACAGCGGAGAATACCAACCAAAAATTGGGATAAAGCTGGATACTACCAACCAGGAGTTGGGATGATCAACAGAAGGGGTACTAACCAAAAGTTAGAATAACCACAAGGGACACTAACCAAAAGTTGGGATACAACCAACAAAAGATACCAACCAAAAGTTAGGATAGCAACGGGTACTAACCAAAAGTTAGGATAACCGAGACGTCGAACGACGTCGAATTCATGAAAGATACCAACCAAAAGTTGGCATAAAAGGCTACTAACCAAGAGTTAGGATCACCATCAAGAACACTGATCCGATGTCGCACACGGATCAAAAACGAGTATTTTTTAAAATAGTAGTAACAGTAACGATAACTCGAGTATCGTTCTCACAAGGATTCTTGTAAAGTTATTAATCAACACAGTAATGGTCTATTGGGGGGTTTGAGTTTTGATTAAAAGAAAATTTATGCATATGAGTGATTAAAATAAGTGATTATAAAAGTACTATAAAACGTCTAATCCTACTGATTCATATTCCGACTTATCATCGACTATTATACCACCAATTCTTAAGCTGATTCGATCCTATTCTATTATGAGATTAATTAGACAAGCGCTTATCAAAATCAAATGAATTTTATTCCTGTTTACCGAATTAAGAAAATGGTTAAAAATATGATGAGTTAACGAATTAAGCAAACGATAACGCGCAATTAAATTTAGGGACATGCATACAATCGAATTTAATCAACTCTATCCTATGAACAACAATCGAATTAAGCAAACACTTGCAATCAAATTAAGCAAATGACTTCATAGAAAAGGATTGAAAGGGGCCGAATTTAAATTGGTATTAGAATAACCTCAAAATGTTGGAACAAGTAAGCAGCAAGATTTTCTTTTGGGAACTAGTTCTCCATTACAATTGTAAAAAGAAAAGTAAAATTGTGAAAAAAAAGTAATGAACAGTAGCACCGCTGCTACTAGGTATAGGGAAGCATCACAAAATTTGGATCTAACCCAACTAGGTCGAAAAACATAAAAAACCCGACCCAAAACTAAGTATTCCTAAAGGCAGAATTTGGGTCCTGATTTCAACAAATTATTCGAGCCTGCTACACTCCGAATCAGCTTTTGCATAAAACATGAAAGTTGTAGCTTTTTGTCTCATCTTTCCAACGATCAGTAGAACACATAAATTCGATTCTCGTAGCTGCCGTTATGATCCGAACAGTGGTAAGATATCAAATAATCGCTAAAGCTGAAAATAAGCTGAAAAAATAGATTAACGGCAAATAAAGACTTGATTATAAAAACATAATAAAATAGTAAAATAAACAAAACAAACTAAGGAAATTCCTAAGTACAAACATAAGAGAATGTGAATTAAAATGCACTGATCAAATTCCCCCACACTTGAACTTTTGCATTCCGAGCAAAATAATATCAAGACTCATGAAAAAAAGCATTCAAATACTCATTCTAGGCTACAAACTCTTCTTCGGTCAAGATTGTAGCGATAGGTACGAATTTTGCACACTAAGGATATCATAAGAACATAAATTTGCAATTGTGCGGTCATAAACCTCCCACATATACAAACTAATCTGAATCATGTTATTATGATTAAGCCTAACTTACTCATCCTCCTTTTTGCTCTCATTCATTCTAATGCAATCACATTAAGCCCGTTATCTATTCACACACATGGTAAATATGCATGTTAGTGACTAAGATTCATATCTTGTCAATAATTCAAAATTAACCACTTTAGCAACAACAATATTTTTTCTTGAAGGTTTCACAACCGTTAGCCTAAGTGACTGGGTGAGGGTCACTTAACTTAAAAGGCAGATCCCTATTTAGACTCCTTATTAAGCACGAGATCATTCAGTTATTTGCATTAACTTAATTACTTAGTGTGTGATTTCTAGATGGTGTTGACTGCTAAATAAACTACTTAAGAGCTATTAAAGGATGAGAACTCAAGGCCATGTCATAACAAGTATTTAAATCGATTTCCATATTCGGGAGACTTAAGGTGTTAAAACGGTACTGATCGTATAAAATTTTCCCAAGTCTCCACAATCTAACCTCAAATTAATATATAGCCTAAAAATTTTAAAAGATGCATTATGTTTCTAAGTAATTTTTTTAAATAAAATTTTTCACTTAAAGAAAATAGAACAAAACAAAGAAATGGTTCCCTCCCCCACACTTAAAACACACATTGTCCTCAATGAAAGAACAAAAATATAAAATAAGAGTGAGAGAAAGGAAAGAACACACCCGAGTAGTCAAGATGGATAGGTGATTACATAAGCAGCCTTTCCCAAAGAGAGATCTTCTACAGGCTCCTCTTCCAAAGTGAGGATGTCATAAAGTAACTTTGAGTAGCATCCATTGACCTTGAAATATTTATTAGTGCCTTCAAATTTTATTCCAGGATCGAAGAAGAATCTTTGATACGTATACGTTTCTAATGGGCACGTGAAAGTGGTCTCCTTTTTCACAACATCAAGAATCAAAGGATTAAGGGGTTACCTCACTGCTTTTCTTCCATCTTCAATTGAGACCCTACGCATACTCATGGATGAGCTAAAATCATGAGCGTCAACCAAGGCCCATCCAATTCCCTTTTTATGTTCTTACAATAATTTTTCTTTCTGCTGAAATTGAAGCTTTGATGAATAAAATAAATCCTCAGGAAGTGGTTCAGAAGGTGATTGTTAAATGTAATGTTTGGTTGGGGAAGCCGGGATGTCGAGAGCTTCAGTTGTATAAACAACTTCAACAACTCCATCTATAGGAAAGATGTTAACCTGCAAGGCATCCTCAATCTCAGCACAAAGGTTAGTGTTAATACAGTCATCACATGAGTAACTATCATCAAAATTAGACAATGATAGAAAATCAGCTGCAAACAAATCAGTACAAGTATCATCAACCAACTCAGAAATCAATTCAATAGGAAAAACAAAATGCTCTTCTTCCTCATCAATCTTCTTATTTTTTAGTACCCTATGTGGAAAAGGAATCGGTGGTACATACTCTTTTTCAGGCTCAATAACAACCGAAGGTTCAGGTTCAAGTTCAGGTAGGTAGTTGTTTGATCCTTGAGCTTGTTGTATGGCATTTATTGAAGTGGCAAGCTGTCCAATTTGTGTCTGTAAGGTCTGAATACTAGAATTTGTCCGTTGCTGAAATTGGAGATCATTTACAACCATTTGCTTGACAAGGTACTCTAGTGAAGGTCCAGAAGGAGCAGAGGTGGTTACTTGTGAAGGATTATGTGATGGTGGTATTGTTAACATTAATTGTTGTTTCACTAAATAAGTAAGCTCATCAAGTCTGGTTGCTAGAGATTTGTTATAAGATGAAACCTGAATCTCATTCACACCTTTTGTTCGGACATAATTATTTCTAGTTGTAAATTGTTGGGAGTTGAGTGACATATTCTCAATCAAGGCTTTGGCAGCAGCTGGGATCTTATCAACAAGTGTTCCACCACTAGCAGCATCTAAAATGTTTCTATCCATTGGTAGCAATCCTTCATAGAAATACTGGATAAGTAACTGTTTGTTAATCTGGTGTTGAGGGCATCTGGACACTAACTGTTTGAACCTCTCCCAGTATTCGGACAATGATTCCATGTCAATCTGTCTAATACCATATATTTATTTTCTGACTGAGGCAGATCTTGAGGCGGGAAAGTATCTCTGTAGGAAGACTTTCTTCAAATCATTCCAGGTTGTGACAAAATTAGGCTCAAGATAGTAAAACCAATCTTTGGCAGCTCCCTGTAGTGAAAACGGGAAGACTCTGAGCTTGATGTGATCTTCTGTGATTCCTTCAGATGCATATACGGGTCCTCACCTTCAAGACCATTTAACCTTGGCAACAAGTGTATTATACTAGGTTTCAATTCAAAGATAAAGTAACAACATGATATTTAATACATAAATCATTATAGTTCACATCAGGGGAAGCAAGTTCTCTAAAGGTTCTTTGGTTAGCCTTATTAAATTTAATAGGAAAATCAACAAAGAAAAAGAAAATAAAGAACTAATTCAGCAATGCAACAACAATTAGGAAAATACCAACAATGTCCCTATTAAGATAAAGAATGGAAAAATAAAAACGCAAATAAAATAAAATTTAAAAATTAAGAAAATATAACAAAAAATCAAATCAAATTAGAATAAGTCTCTACATAAAATTTCATATTTTTTTGAAAATATGAAAATAGAAAATAAATCAAATAACATAGAAAAATAAGGAATTTGCAATTTTCAGGGTCAAAATCTTTTAGAATTCTATTCTAAATGGGTACTCTTCTTTGATTTGTTTTATGATTTTCTGGAAAAAAAATCAGAGCAAATCAAAACAGTAGCTTCCAACTTACCTGATAGGCTGAAACGCTTACCACTGCACGGCAACCCTGAATATTAACACACAAAAACAAAAAACAAACAAAAAACTCTAACAAAATTTTAAAATTGGCTAAAATAAAAAAGAATACCCGACAGTGGCGCCAATTTGATCCATTATCGTGCACGGATAAAAAATGAGTATTTTTTAAAACACTAGTAACAGTAACAACAACTCGAGTATCGTTCTCACAAGGATTCTTATAAAGTTATTAACCAACACAATAACGGTCTATGGGGAGGGTTTGAGTTTTGATTAAAATAAAAATTATGCATTCAAGTGATTATAAAAGTAAGTTAAAATGGCTAATCCTACTGATTCGGATTCCGACTTATCATCGACTATTATAACACCAATCCCTGAGCGGATTCGATCATATTCGATTATGAGATTAGTTAGACAAACGGTTATCAAAATAAAATAAATTACGTTCCTGTTTACAGAATTAAGCAAACAGTTAAGAATATGGCGAGTTAACGAATTAAGCAAACGATAACGCGTAACTAAATTTAGGAACATGCATACAGTCAAATTTAATCAATTATATCCTATGAACATGAATTGAATTAAGCAAACAATTGCAATCAAGTTAAGCAAATGACTTCATAGAAAATGATTGAAAGGAATCGAATTTAAATTGGTATTAGAATAACCTCAAAGCGATGGAAACCTTAAGCAGCAGAATTTGCCTTTGGGAATTAGTTCTCCATTACAATTGTAAAAGGCAAAGTAAAATCGTGAAAAAAATTTAATGAATAGTAGCACCGCTGTTACTAGGTATAGTGAAGCATCACAAATTTCGTTTCTAACCCAACTGGGTCGAAAAAAATAAAAAACCTGGCCCAAAACTAAGTATTCCTAAAGGCAAAATTCGTGTTCTAACTTCAACGAATTATTCAAGCCTGCTACTCTCTGAATCAGCTTCTGCATAAAACATGAAAGTTGTAGCTTTTTGTCTCATCTTTCCAACACTTAGTAGAACACATAAACCCGATTCGCATAGCTCCAGTTATGATCCGAATAATGGACAAATATCAAATAACCACTAAAGCTGAAAATAAGCTGCGAAAATAGAATAACAGCATATAAAGACTTAATTATAACAACATAATAAAATAGTAAAATAAACAAAACAAACTAAGGAAATTTATAAGTACAAACATAAGAGAATGTGAATTAAAATGCACTGATTAGACACCAACCAAGAGTTGGGATACAACCCACAAAAGATACCAACCAAAAGTTGGGATAACAATGGGTACCAACCAAAAGTTCGGATAAACGAGACTTCGACCAAAGGAGAATTCGTGATGAAAGATACCAACCAAACGTTAGGATAACAACTGGATAAAGAGGAATTAGAATCAACCGACTTACAACCTAAAAAGAAGACTCTGTTGGGGAAAGAGAGGTTTAAACGAACAACTCTTCTGGGGAATAGAAGTAAGATGAACACATCCATTAACAATTTTCTACTGGGGATGTAGTAGAACAAAATCTTCTGAGTTATGCCATTATCTGCTGGAGAAACGACTTAAAAAAATAATATCAAACCTGGCTTATGCTTCGAATGCATATGTTTGAATATGGCATAATTCTCCATATGAAATGGAAATGCTACGCATTTGGAGGATGCAATGCAAAAATTCAAATCCAAAAGAGCACCACCGGGAGAAGTCCTGAGAAAATCAGCAAACTAAACTCTGCTGAGGAAGATACTACTGAATGGCCTTCCTAAATAATAACCTCTGCTGAAAACTCCACTCTGAGGGGAAATGAAAGTAGCATCTACTATGAGATCGTCCCAAAAAACCTGATTCTAAAAGATGCCAATGATAATTGGGCTATGCTGGAGATATCAATATGTCATCAATTTACCTGTCGAGGGAATCAACACCGAACTCTGCTTAGGGAGAGAAGTTAAGGATGCCAATCCTGCTGGGGAATAACATTGAGCTTACCATGCTGCTAAGGAAATACCCTTAAACCTTACCCTGCTGAGGATAAGTGTACACCGTTGTTAGAGAAAATACTTCTGATCTGATAACAGGACTCTGTAGGAAAGATAAGAATCTCTGATGTGGGAAGACAAAGAGTCTTCTTCTGAACAAATCTCAGACTGCATATCAACATTATTCTACCTGGAGTAGTCAATCTCTGAACATTCACTAGGGAGTACAAATAAAATTTGGTTGGGGAATACAACTTTCTGAACTCCTGCTAGGGGAGGAATGATTCACCATGCGCTGCTGATACCGTTAAAACTTCACCGTTGGAGAGAAGAACTTTACTAGGGAGAAGATCATGTCATCCTAGAAACAAACAAAAAGAAATAGGATGTTGTACATGCGAAATGGATACCTCAGTTACCATTAAAGACACCTAGCATTCAATTAAATTAATTATTTCAATGTGCTCTGTAAAGCCTTATGTTTTCACATGTAATGTTAATAAAAAATATCAGACGTTTCTGCAAACAAAACAGTAAAAGTAAAAACAGAAATGAAAAGTTGTTTGAGTGAAATGAATACTTTATTGATGAAAGGCCTGTAAATAGGAAAGTTAAAATATGGATGCAATCCCTTAAAATAGGTAATTGCACAAAAAGTAAAAAGAATTTACAAATGTCGTCAATATGAGAACAGATATCCATCATGTGTCGATTCAGTTATGACCTGTATGTCTTCAATGTTCACAAATGCTTCGCCCTCTGAAAAGACTGACTGAACTGATTCCTTCCTTTTGGATAACCATGTACCAAGATAAGTTCACAGATCGAACGTAGACTGCATTCATTTGCTTTCAGATCCCTAACTTTTGTCTAGATCGCCCTTTCGAGTTTTCAATCCACCGGGATACCCATTTTTGCCAAAGTCGTCATTTCAGGTTTTCAACTTTGCGAGTTTATTCTTTTTCTTTATCCCTAATTTTTTCCCGAACCTTTTCTTTTTATTGTTCGTCGGGATGCCCTATTTTTGCCTGGAATTTTATTTTTGTTGTCCAGCGAGTCTCTTTTAAGCAAAGTATTTTCTGACCACGTCTGCATTCACAGGGGACGTAAAATCTTCTCCATCCATGGTTGATAGCAACAAGGCTCCACCAGAGAAAACCTTTCTTACCATGTATGGACCTTCATAGTTTGGAGTCCATATGCCCCTGTGATCTGTCTAAGGAGGAAGGATCCTTTTCAAAACCAAATTACCTGTCTGGAAGCACCGAGGATGCACATTCTTATCAAAGGTTTTCTTCATCCTGCTCTGGTACAACTGACCATGAGAAATGGCTGCCAATCTCTTCTCGTCAATACGATTCAATTGATTCAACCTAACTTGCACCCATTTAGCTTCATCAAGATTCACATCAACCAATACTCTCAAAGAAGGAATCTCAACTTCTAATGGTAGGACTGCTTCTGTACCATACACTAGTGAGAAAGGAATTGCCCCTATTGATGTACGTATCGAAGTATGATAACCGTGTAGAGAAAAGGGCAACATCTCATATCAATCCTTGTAGGTCACTTTTGCACAATCTTCTTAATGTGTGTGTTCGCTTCCTCGACATCGCCATTCATCTTCGAAGGATACGACGAAGAATTGTGATGTTTGATCTTGAAACTCTGGCACAGTTCCTTCATCATCTTGTTTTTCAAATTTGAACCATTATCAGTAATGATTCGCTCTGGGATTCCATAACGACAAATGATGTCCTTCTTTATGAATCAGGCGACTACTTGCTTTGTGACATTAGCAAACAAGGCTGTACCCACCCATTATGTAAAGTAATCGATGGAAACCAGAATGAAGTGATGCTTATTAGAAGAAATCGGATCGATCTTTCCAATCATATCAATTCCCCACATAGAAAAGGGACAAGGATATGTCAACATGTTCAGAGGTGTCGGTGGCACATGCACCTTATTAGCATAAACCTGGCGTATTTAAAACAATCAGATTCCATAGTCATCCAATAGTACCCAACCCTCAATAACTTTCTGGCCATTGCATGTCCACTAGCGTGAGTACCAAATGAACCTTCATGAACTTCTTCCATCAACCAGCTTGCTTCGTGTTCGTCAACACAATGCAACAAGACCATGTCGAAATTTCTCCTGTACAACACGTCACCCTTGTTCAGATAGAAGTTGCCCGCAAGCATCCTTAAAGTCTTCTTATTCTTGCTAGATGCCCCAGAGGGGTATTCCTGATTCTTGAGGAAGTGCTTGATATCATGATACCATGGCTTACCATCTGATTCCTCTTCAACTGCAAACACAAAGGCAGGTCTGTCAAGACGTATAATGATGATTGTTGGAGCCTTATTCCAGAAATTCACTTTGTACATTGACGCTAATGTGGCTAATGCATATGCTATCTGATTCTCAGCCCTAGGCACATGATAAAACTCAACTCTGTCAAAGAAAGGCAACAGTCTTCTAGCATAATTCTTGTATGGCACCAAGTTTGCTTGACGTGTTTCCCATTCTCCTTTAATCTGATTAACAACCAGCGTTGAATCACAATATACATCAAATTTCTTAATTCTCAAATCAATGGCCTCTTCTAAACCCATAATGCACGCTTCATATTCTGCTTCATTATTAGTGCAAGAGAACGTCAATCGGGCAGTGAACGGTATGTGAGAACCGTGAGGAGTTGTAATGATTTCCCCGATTCCATTGCAATATGAGTTGACAGCACCGTAAAAAACCAAACTCCAGTGAGATCCAATCTTAGGACCCTCTTTAGGTAAAGGCTCATCACAATCTTTCATCTCCAGAAACATGATGTATTCATCTAGAAATTCAAACTTCATTGGCTGATAGTCTTTAATTGGCTGTTCAGCAAGATATTTTGACATAACATTTCCCTTAATGGCTTTTTAGGAAACATACTGGCTATCATACTCTGTCAAAACCATTTGCCATCAGGAAATCCTTCCTGAGAGTGCTTGTTTTTCAAACATGTACTTGATCGGATCCATCTTTGATAACAATAAGGTTATGTGATTTAACGTGTATTATTTCAAACGCTTAGCTGCCCAAGTGAGTGCACAACATGTTTTTTCTAACATCGAGTACCTCGACTCGCAATCAGTGAATTTCTTACTTAGGTAGTAGATTGCGAGCTCTTTTCTACTTGCCTCGTCGTGTTGAACAAGTACATATCCCACTGAGTTATCAAGAATCGTAAGATATATGATCAAAGGTCTCCCTGCTATAGGAGGCATGAGTATCAGAGGTTCCTGCAAATACTCTTTTATTTTTTCAAAAGCCTTTTGGAAATTTTTGTTCCACCTGACCGCTTAATCTTTTCTTAGTAGTTTGAATATTAGCTCACATGTGGTTGTAAAATGAGAGATGAACCTTACAATGTATTTCAATCTCCCTAAGAAACTACAAACCTCTTTTTCTGTCCTTGACTCAGGCATTTCTTGTATAGCTTTTACTTTGGCAGGATGTACCTCAATACCTCTTTCATTGACAATGAAACCCAGTAGCTTTCCAGATCTCACCCCGAAGGTGCACTTATTAGGATTCAACCTCAGCTTGAATTTCCTCAATCTTTCAAACAACTTTAGAAGATTAACCAAATGTCATTCCTCCGTATTTGACTTCGCAATCATGTCATCAACATAGACCTCGATCTTGTGATGAATCATATCATGAAAGAGAGTCACCATTGCCTGCTGATAGGTTGCCCCAACATTTTTCAATCTGAAGGGCATCACTTTATAGCAAAAACTTACCCACAGTGTAATGAAAGTAGTTTTCTCCATGCTCTTGTTAGCTCTCAATCTTCGACGCTAATTGGTTTTAGAATCATCTCAATTCAAAATGTCAATTTGAAACATGTGAACTTTTTGACACAATCAGGGAGCAATCCAAGTCAAAGAGGGGTGGACAAAGCTACTAAAAATGCGAAGTGTTAGAAAGTGCTCGACAAGGGCCACGCTGAAGAGAACACATATAAGTTACAACCAAAATTGGAGGGAAATATTAATTTTTCAAAATTCAAACCAAGAGTGGACAAACGTGGTAACGATTGAGATAGTGGAAAAAGTGCCAAAAGGGACACGTTGTGAAGCCTCAACCGTCATTTATTAGTTACTTTCTAGTACTATAAATAGTTGTTATTCTTATGTAATAAGGGTGCTCATTCATTTTATACTAGTCACTCCAAACAACTCAAAGTACTCGCGTGTAGAGAAACGAGTTAGCGAGAATGTATGTGATACAACACCAACCCTTTTTCCGTTAATGAAATTTACTTGCCTTTACCCTTTATGCGCCTTTACTTATTCTGCACTTTAACTTTCAGCTTTTGCATTTAAACCATTTTACAAGCTTTTTCTACGTTTTTACCTTCAAAGATCCCCTAGTCGAACGTGGAGTTCAGATTAGAGTTATTTTTATGCCATTTAACTTTTATGCACTTTTAACCTTTCGCCCATTTATTTTCAAAGCTATTTATCTTCCTGCAATTTAACTTCCAAAAGATCTCTAGTCGAACGTGGAGTTCATAGTAGAATCTTTTGCACATTTATTTTCAAAGCACTTTACTTTCTTGAACCTTTATCTTCAACGCCATTTACTTTACAAAGACGTTATAGTCGAACACGGAGTTTGATTGTAACTTCTCGCCCTTTACTTTACAACATTTACTTTTAAAAGCCTTTATTTTCAAAGATTCCATAGTTGAACGCGGAGTTCAGATTATAGTCTTTTGCATATTTACATTATTGCCTTTCTTTTAAAAGCTTTTACATTACTGCACCTTTACATTCTTGCTTTTTAATCTTCGATGCATTACATACTTTCTTTTACTTATTGTTTTTAATCTTCAAGTCATCTTACTTTCCAAAAGATTTCACAGTTGAACGTGGAGTTCAACTTAGGGTCCTTTACATACTTAGCACATGTTCTAGGATTTAGTATGGTCGATCCTGCAAGTTAGTCAATTTTACCCTAAATTGATAGACCAACGGTTGTTTATCAAAATTCACAGTAAACAAATTGGCACACCTGGTGGGACCCAGTGCTAAGCATTTCAAAGTTTACATTAATTTTTTTTGGGCGAATACTTCGTTGTATGTTATTAAGGAGTGGAAAGTTAGCCACAACACACAAAGAAGTACCAAAAAGAAGACATACTAAAAGAATGGAAACAAATGCTAATCAATAAGTTGATCCTCAAGGAAGCATTTCAAATGCTCAGTCGAGCATGGGGTCTCAGAATACTCCATATCCAGTTCCTTCGACGGGAGGACAGACGTCACCACCGGTAGTGGTGTCTGAACAAGTGCAGTCCATGGTGAATCCAGGATACACATGTGTACGAACATACATTCAACCTGTGTTGGAATATGTAGGACCCTAAAGTCCTAATTCACCAACACCCCCAGGAAGTTCAATATACAGGCAAATTCCTCCTCCAGGTTTCTCACAACCATTACTAAGGAACCAACCATATGGTATGCCTACATCAATAATGCAGAATTTGCAGAATGCTCCACCCATATTTTCAGAAAACGTGGTCACTTCGCCAGTACAAGGATCTGGATCAAGTGGTCGAAACAACCAGAGCATAGGTGTTGGGTACTCTGGGCAAGCACCTAGTCTTACAACTACATCTATAAGCTGCTTAAGACAACAAATGGATGAAAGTAATATGCAAATGGTGGACACGTTGTCTCAGACGATGGGAGAAATCTTTCAACCTCTAACTCAGAATACTACTCAAACCAACCAGCAGGTGGCGACACAATTAGCCCGTATGGCTGATTTTATAGGAGTACCAGAGTTTGAGCAAAGAGCAACAGTTTTCGAGAATGTCCCACAGTATTAGCAACAGAATGTTCACGAGGCGAATATGGAGGATCATGAAATGGGCGAACCTTTTAGAGTCGAACCACAAAGGAATCAGGTACCAGCCATATGGAGGAAGAACCAAGAGTAGTCATGGTGAACAGGAATCAGAATGCTGACCAAATACTTAGACAAGTTCGACATCATGATGCAGCGGAAGAAAATAACCTTGCAGCTATGGTCGAAAGGATAATGACCAGAAATGGAGCAAACTTTGGCTTTACAAGGCCAAATTATACTTCACCTATAGTGGATTATATTTTGCAGGTTGAGTTACCTCCTAGGACGAAGATTCCAAAATTTAGTAAGTTTGCAAGGGACACTACTAAATCAACTATCGAACACGTAGCTAGGTACATGATCGAAGCAGGAGAGATAGTTGGTGATGAGAGCCTTAGGGTCAAATATTTCCCAAGTTCTCTCATAAAAAATTCTTTTTCATGGTTCACTACTTTGCCTCCTAACTCAGTTTATAATTGGGCCTAATTAGAGCTATTGTTTCATGAACAGTTCTATATGGGGAAAACCAAGATTAGTCTGAAAGAATTGGCTAGTATCAAACGTAAAGGTACTGAGCCAATTGATGATTACCTGAATAGGTTTTGACTTCTTAAAGCCAGATGCTTCACGCAAGTTCCAGAGCATGAACTAGTTGAAATGGCTGCAGGGGGTCTAGATTATTCCATCAGAAAGAAATTGGATACCCAGTATCTCAGAGATATGGCACAGCTAGCTGACCGAGTTCGACGTCTAGAAAGGCTAACAGAAGATAAAACTAGGTTCAGTAAGGGTAAAAAAGTAGCCTTCGTCGAATGTAACAAAGATGTAGAAAATCTGTATGATGAAACACTTTACTTCGACGAGCATGAGGTCGACATTGTTGAATTAAAGCAGGGTCCACCTTACGCCTGTAAAATCTTAGCTCCTTCAAATGGGAAAAATACCATTGAGTCTAATGACAGATTTCCTAAAAGAACATACACTTTCGAAGTTACTAAATGTGACAAAATCTTTGACTTGCTAGTTAAGGATGGGCAAATAATAATACCCGCTGGTGCTAAAGTCCCTCCTTTAGAACAAAGAAAGAAAAGAGGTTTTTGTAAGTACCATAATTTCCTGGGTCATAAAACTTCTCAATGTTTTTTTCTTTTCAGGGATCTGGTGCAAAACACCATTCAAGAAGGAAGGCTGAAGTTTG
This sequence comes from Lathyrus sativus, assembly GCA_963859935.3. Taxonomy (NCBI): domain Eukaryota; kingdom Viridiplantae; phylum Streptophyta; class Magnoliopsida; order Fabales; family Fabaceae; genus Lathyrus; species Lathyrus sativus. Next base: position 491,822,121 of record OZ012741.1, read on the forward strand.
GAGGCAAGGGGAAGACTCAGATGAAAATAAACTCTGACCCACTGCAAACTGTAAAAGCTAATTATGCAGAACTTGAAGAGGTTCAGATGGTCGAAGCCATTGAAAAGTCTCCAGTCAATATGGTAGAACTTACTGAGAACTTCACCACCAAAGTTGAAACGGCTAAAATAACTGAAGGCTGTAACTCAATATCAAATAATCCAACAAACACTGATGGTCGTAACTTGATGCTGGTAACTAAGAAGACTGCTGACGAATTCGTTCAGTTCGACAACACTGCTAAAGAATCAGCTATGGCAGGAGAGGAATTGGGTCGAAATGTCGCTGAGGGTATTAATATGGTTGAAACTGGCGAAGAGTCTGAGGCTAGTACTGATAGTGTCAGCACCAATGAAGCGTTAGGTAGAAACGTTCCCAGGGTCCAAGTGGTCAAGGAATTGGAGAATAACATGCTGTTGGTGGGAGAAATGATTGAAATGGATGGTTGCCTGTTAGAAAATTGGATATGCATGGCAGCAGAACAGTTCTTCAACATTTCCGCTGACGATGAGAGATTCAATGCTGAAGATGCAAGTCAGATTGAAGATTCCAAGAATGTTGAAAACCTGGAAGTTCACTTGTCTAAGATGAAGCTCGAAGATAAGGTTGATGTCAACATTGTCGAGATCACCAATCCAAAGGTCGAAGAGACGAGTGAAAAGCCTAACAAGATGGTGTACCCCACACAGGAAGAAACCATTTTTAACTTCCTCCACCGTTGCCAGAAGAACGGATCAGGGGTAATGTTGTGTCCTAGGTGCAATGCCATTTTTGATGAGAAAGCTGCTGACGATTTAGAGGAGATCAAAAAGACTAACGGATGCTAGGGGCAAAGGAAGAACCAAGGCCCAAGGAATCTTGATCCCAGAAATCCTTCGATGGGTATAAAAACTCCAGCCAAGCCCAACACATTCAAACCAGTTGGGAACGTGCCTGCAGGAAAGTGGATCAAACCTGTCGAAGGACAGGGGCGGAAAAAATGGAAAAAGTTTGAGGTGGAGAGAGGTTCCTCATTTGAGTATCTCAAAGAGAACCATACCACTAACAAGTCAACATATATATATCAAAATTACAAAGGAAAAAATCCTATGACCAGGTCTCAATGGCAAAGGGAACAACGCAGACGAAAGACCATTAGGGAAGCGCAGGGACTAAAACAGGGAGAGTCGAGTACCAACATTGGGAATCAAGGTGGAAACGCTGAGAAGATGCCTATAAGACGAAAGTTGTTCTAGGATCGAAAGGACGAGCCAGTTGGTTTAATCGAGGATGATGAGAATATGACTGACAACTTTGACAGTGAATCAACAGCCTCCTTAGACATCATAGTAAATATGGTATCCTTCATTCCTAGAGAGTTCAGTCAAGTCACAGAGGTAGAGGATGTGGATCAAAATACTGAGCTGGAAATGATGGCACACAAGCCTGTGTGCTATTACATTATGAACAATTGGTGCATAAAGGAGCAAAATTCTTTCTTTGAACGCCTTACAGAGGCTATGAAGGGTCACTTGAAGCCTCTTTATGTCACTGTAAAAGTGGAGAATGTACCTATCAACAAAATACTAGTAGATTATGGTGCAGCAGTGAACTTGATGCCTCGTTTTCTACTAAGTAAGATTGGAAAATGTGATGATGATACCAAGCCCCACAACATGGTTCTGTCGAACTATGAAGGAAAAGTGGGCTCCACTTTGAGAGTGATTCAGGTTAATCTTACAGCAGGAACAGTCACAAGACCCACAATGTTCATGGTTGTCGAAACCAAAGCTAATTAAAATTTGCTCTTGGGGAAGAGAGTGGATTCATGGCGTAGGCGCTGTGCCTTCTTCAATGCACCAAAGGATTACCATTTGGATGCCAGATGGTATCGTCGAGAACATTGAAGCTGATCAAGGGTACTTCAAGATTCCTGTCAATTATGTCGAAGGGAATCAATTTGACAAACACTTGGCGAATATTGTTCCATGTCCTCCAGCAGAGTTTGAATTTACTCCAAATGAAGCAACATTCCATTTATTATACTTACATCCTGTCGAAGGTTTCAGATGGGACAGTGAGGTACCAGGAGAAAGGCTACCAGGTTTTGAAGGGCCAGTAGTGGAACCCACTGGGTGGGGAGAAAGATTCAGTGATCATGATTGAGTTCGAAGCATTGAAGAAAATTTCGGCCTATGTGGCTGAGACCAAATTACAAGCGGCTCTGGAAGATGCTAATAATCACATGGCAGGAAAAGCCATTTATGAATTTCACCAAGATTGTCCTAGAGAGGACTGTAACCTAAAATCTCTAGATGAGATCCAAAATGGAGAGCAAGCTCAGAGGCTTGACGCCATTTGCGAAGACGAATCTTTAGGGTTTGAAAAAGATCCGCTAGCAAACAATGTCAAGATGTTGGCGCAAGACCCTTTAGAAGAAATTGATCTTAGTAAGGGGACACTCAAGAGGCCTACATACACCAGCGCCAAGTTGAACCCTCAACTGAAGGTCGAAATGGTCCAGTTATTGAAGGAGTTCAAAGACTGTTTCTCCTGGGACTACGACGAGATGACTGGTTTGAGCAGAGAGCTAGTCAAACATAAGTTACCTATAACACCTGGAAGAAGACCAGTCAAACAAGGTCCGAGACGGTTTGCACCACAAATACTGTCAAAGATTAAAGAGGAGGTCGAAAGACTGCTTCGTTGCAAATTCATTCGCACAATAAGGTATGTTGAATGGTTGGCTAATATAGTACCTGTTATTAAATAGAATGGTTCTTTAAGAGTTTGCATAGATTTTTGAGATTTAAATGCTGCAACTCCTAAAGACGAATATTCAACGCCAGTAGCAGAAATGTTACTGGATTCTGCAGTAGGACATGAATATCTTAGCTGGGTATTCTGGTTACAACCAAATATTCCCAAAACTGCTTTTAGATGTCCCGGGGCTTTAGGCATATACAAATGGGTAGTGATGCCTTTTGGTCTTAAGAATGCTGGTGCTACTTACCAAAGAGCAATGAATTCTATTTTCCATGATTTTATAGACACTTTCATGCAAGTTTACATTGATGATATTGTTGTAAAATATATTTCTGGGAAAGACCACATTGAACATCTTCGACGCTCATTCTTAAAGATGAGAAAGTTTGGTCTCAAAATGAATCCCCTTAAATGTGCTTTTTGTGTACATGAAGGAGACTTTCTAGGCTTTGTGGTACACAAGAAAGGGATCAAAATAAACCAAAATAAGACCTATATATATATACCTATATATATATATATATATATATATATATATATATATATATATATATATATATATATATATATATATATATATATATATATATATATATATATATATATATATATATATATATATATATATATATATATACCTATATATATATATATATATATATATATATATATACCTATATATATATATATATATATATATATATATATATATATATATATATATATATATATATACCTATATCTATATATATATATATACCTATATCTATATATATATATATATGTATGTATATCTATACATATATATATATATATGTATGTATATCTATATATATATATATATATATATATATATATATATATATATATATATATATATATATATATATATATATATATATATATATATATATATATATATATATATATATATATATGTATATATATATATATATATATATGTATATATATCTATATATATATATCTATATATATGTATGTATATATATATATCTATATATATGTATGTATATATATATATATATATATATATATATATATATATATATATACATATATATATACATATATATATATATATATATATATATATATATATATATATATATATATATATATATATATATATATATATATATATATATATATATATATATATATATATATATATATATATATATATATATATATATATATATATATATATATATATATATATATATATATATATATATATATATACACACGTTGCGATGTATATGAGAGGTGTGATGAAGAGTTGTGGTGAGAATGGGATATGTGTATGTGTTTTATTGAGATATATAATTATATGCAATGTTATTATGATAATATTTCTCACCCTTCTGCTGTTTTATGGTGCCCTTGAGGCATTTCAGATTAAGTATGCTGGTGATCCCTTTTTGTGAAGCGTGTCTTCATTGTTTTGGTCAGATGGCTCTGATATGTAACATCGGGTAGCTAGGAAGCCTTTGGATCTCTTTGGTGATACATTTGTATATGTATTTGTGGTGATGCATGTTTGTAAACATGAATGATGTTGATGACTTATATTGGATGATGTGAATATGTATATATGTATATACATGCTGGTTGTGATTCAATGTTTAGATTTTCCGCTTTTATTCTAAGTATTGAGATGTATATGTTTTAATTTCATGGATAATGTGACATACCTTTTTTGTACCATGTTTTAAATATACTCTGATAAATGAATTGTTATATGTGCCTAAATGATTATTTGATTATTTGGGGGTATAGAAAGGGGGTGTTACATCCTCACTACTTTCAATTCTAATGCTATGGTTATACTCAAGCCTGAGTTTTGGCTTATCACACAATGGATTCATCCCGCCCAACAGCACAACAGTATGATAACAAGATGCGGAAAGTAAAATGCAAAATGTAGTAAAGTACAAATGCAACATGTATACACATATGTACACACCCAAAGATAAAACACACAAGCGTTAGGATTGACTCGCATAGGGGATGGGAAAATTCCCCAGCAGAGCTGCCAGCTGTCGCATCGCTGTGAAGAGGGGCCAACAAAGACAAAAGAGTCTTAATCGTTTGTTATTTAAACCAAAAGAGGGAAAGAAAATGATTAGAGAAAACCTACGAAAAAGGGAAAAGACAAGGTCATCGCAACCAAATCTTGGGTTCAGGAGTCGGTTACGCAAGGGGAAGGTATGAACACCCCTCACGTCCATTGTACTCAATGGGATCCACGCTTGTTGTTTATCTAAAAGGGTATTAATCTATCAAAAGCTGGCTCACAGGAACAAAAGAAAAGAAAAGAGACTCGATAGAGCATCGCCGCTCTATGCCTACGTATTCCCTCGTGCAATGGGAAAGTCAGAGTCAACGTAGTTCGGAAAACTACGGGTGAAGGTGGGGAAGGTTGCTCGCCAAGACACCGCCGTCTTCTTCCTACGTATCCTCATCTGGTATGAGAAATATAAGAAAACGTAGTTCAGGAAGACGCGACCACAGATTGGTTCAAGTGTTTTAATTGAGTAGGGTTAAAACTTCGTTCCAGCAGCTAGGGACGATGCCTGTTTGCGGTAGAACCAAGACTTAACACACTCTTTCTGAAAATGATTTTCCAAACAATCCCGAAGGATAAAAAGGTTTGATGTTTTGTTTTTGTGTTTTTTATGAAGATGTGAATCGAGTTAAGTTTGCAACTCATGTTGTACTAAAGACTATGACTTCAGAGTGAATACGTCGCATATTGCCCAAAGGGAATACGCTAAACACTCTAGACAGATTGAGAGGAGGCCCCCCAACTATCATTCCTCAAGTACTTAAGGCTCGTAGCGTACAACACTTATTATCCGTTATTAAGTGTCTTAAGAGATTATGAGACGAGAAGAGAAGACACAAACTCTAAGGGGAAACTAATCACCCCTAATGTTGTCATGCAAGATGCTCCTAATGTTAGGATTAAGAGGGGAATAATCTATCCTAATGTTATCATGCAAAGGATTAAACACCTAATGTCTCTCCTACTCCCATCCTAAATAGAGGGGCTAGGAATCCTAAGGGATCATGGCAAAATACCAAGTAAACAACAGACAATTCAATCACAGATGAAATTGAGAAAAGATAAGAAGTTGACTTAAGCAAGTCAAGAACAATGAAAATATGGTATACAAAGATGAAATGCAAGACAAAAAGATGCAACAAAGACAAGGCAAGTGATTCAAACAAATTTACTTGAACAAGTCAAAGAAAGAGTGAGATGAAATGGGAGAAGTTACAACTCCTACAACCATTCAAACATCAATCACTAAAACAAAAGCCAAGCATAGAACATAAGTAAAGGCCATGATCAAATAGAAGATGGGAGAAAAGAGGCTTGGGCAGCAAGCATATGCAAAGTATCTCAACCAAACAATCCAAATTGATCATGTGAAAAAGAAGAACAAACAAAAGCTAAAAGTGATACATCATTCAAGACAAACTCAAAGCATAAACATGAACACCAAATTGTCTTAAATGATGATCAAAACCCAAGGGGCAGAAGTGAAACCAAAATAAAAAGTTTCAAATCAAGATGGATAACAAAGTAAAAACAATATCAAAGTCAAGGCAAATGGAAGAACCAAAGTTCCAAACCATGTTCAACACTTACAAACAAGTGGAAATGCCGAACTTCCAAGTAACTTGTGAAACAAGTTACATAAGTGTATGACTTGAAAATGAAATACCAGCACCTTAACCATGTCATAAATAAGCATCAAGACTCATAGGGTGCACATGGGGTCCATGAGAGTCATTTCCCAAAGGAACTAGGTCAAATTAGTTTGTATGAACTTCCTCTAAGATGACTTGACTTGCAAGCTTCATCAAAAATAGGAAAAATGTTCAATAAAATCTAAATAAAATGCACAAAGTAACCAAATCCAATAGGAAACAAAAGCCAAAGTTTCCGAGTCAAACTCAATTCAAGGAATCGCCAAATAAATTTATTATCAAGGGTGCTCCACCTTATAGAGTACTAATCGAGGGGAAAGAAAAGTCAACTCAAATTCAACAAAAAATTGATCAATCACGAACCAAATCTACCCTCAAAGACTCTTCAATCCATCCTTTAAATGGAGAAGGAGTCTTGATCATAGGGGATTTGAATTGGAGGTTCAAATGATTATGATCCAAAGAAGATAACACTAAAAACACTTCCAATTGCAAAATTAAAATAAAATGATAAATACAAATAAAATCAGAAAATAAAATAATGGAAAATTAAATAAAGTCTTGAAATTTAATATAATAAATTTGTGGAATTTGCTAACCATTGGAAGTATTTTTAATAAAATAAAATGGAAACAGAAAATGGAAATAAAATAAAACAAATGGAGAAGGAAGGGGGTGCCATCAGCAATGTAAGAATACACTGAAACATTCACAATGGTGAATTGAGGGCAAAAAGTTTGAAAATCAGAAACTGAAACTCAACAAAAATGGCATAGAAAGTTATGCAAGCATAGCCTACATGAGTAGGTCTTTAGATCTAAATAGTATGACCTTAATGTATGCCTAAAATGAGAGAATAGAGCTTCGAAAATTACCTAGTGGAGTATGTCCACTGCTGCTTCAAAGCTTGCTGTAGAGCTTTCAAAAGATGGAGGTTGTCTCCCTTGTGCTTATAAGACTTAGATCCTAGCTTAGAAGCCCTTGAAGCTTCCTTTAAACCTCTAACCAACTTTGAACAGGTAGGAATCAAAGTGCTTGCAAAAAGTTTTTCTTGCAAACAGAAGGAGTAGAATGTTGTAGTGAAGAGATTTTGAGATGAATTTGGATATAAAGCTCAAGGAAGTGTGAGATTCGAAGAAAAGTTCAGAGGGAGCAAAGTAAAGCTAGGTTTGATTTTTCTCATAATGGTGGTTGCCTCCTCTAGGGTTTTTGGTTTTTAGCTTTTATACGGGGTATCGTTTTGATTAGAATCTATTCACTATGGTTAAAACAGAAATGTGGCAGTTGGTACAAAATGAGACAGGCTTGAGATGGAGGGTGGATCTTGTTAGACTATGGCACGGATCTAGAAGGGGGGGTTGAATAGATCCCCGATTAAAATTTGAGTCGGCGCTACCAATTTAAAATTGGTTTTAAAAGTTTTAAGTGCGGAAGCGGCCGAGGAAAATTATAGTCTAAAACGAACGGTTATTGGAAAACCGGATATACGTAAGCCTATGGATTTATGACAATTCGGAAAAATAAAATCACAACACAAACTATGCTTATCAATTGTATACTTCAATTTGCAAGGTTGCCTAGTTCCAATGAAAAACAAGGCACACAAAAACTAGAAGAAAAATAAGACAATTTTAGTTCAGGACTTTTGTCGAACAGTTTGTGTGCACAAATATCACAAAGGATATTTATGTTGAGTAAGAGATTGGAAAAGCCTTAGTACAATATTCTTATTGTACTTAGTCGTTAAAACAGAGTTTCAACACCTTACTCAATTGTATCACAGTTTGACAATAATCACTTAAGCTAGAATCACTTATTTTATAAGCTGAATTGAAAATGACTGAAAATGAAGAACACACGATTTGATGAGGCAGTTCCCCCGTCGTCCTCGCTTCGGGGTACGTCTGCCCTCAATTCTAAAATTAGAATTGAGATTATATTGAATATATATCACCTGTTGGAATGAACAGTTTACACAAGAGTTGATAGACAATGATACAAACAATCTCAAATGTTGTTGATGCTTGCTATCTCTTCTTGCACCTTGATTCAAGATGAATCAAGCCCTTCAATTTGTTGTGAATGACCTCTGGTTCCAGCCACCTTAATGAAAAACCTTCCGTTACTAAATTGATGAACCTTCCGTTGATTAATTACCTTAGCACCTGCTTGAATGTTGAACGAACTATTCCGTATCAAAAACCCTCAAAACCTTCTAGTCTTGATGGGTAAAACCCTCAAGGTTTTCTGCAAGAAACACCTGCCCCAATTTCCACTCGAACCGGATCTTCAATCAACGCGTTCGAACCTTATCACCCTTTGAACAAGACACTAATCACAGCAAAAAATGATTGTGTATATTTGTGGATTTGTGTGTTGTGTGAGGGATGAAGATGAAGAAATTTGTTGCACCTATTTCACGTTTCTTGCCCTGACAATTTACTCAAGATTTTCAATTGTTAGTTGTTAAAAATGAACAAAACTCTATTTATAGTAATAACCAAAACAGCCAACAAAACAGATTTTTAAACACAACAAGAAAAACAGCACAGCGCGTGAACGGTCGACCATAGGGTCGGCGTGCGCTGACCCGTGGGAAATCCTCAACTCCATGCGCTGAGTGGCACGGTCGACGCATGTCTTCATGCGCTGAACCGTGGAAAATCAAAACGCTCATGCGCCGACTGTACGGTCGACGCATAGCTTCCATGCGCTGAGCCGTGAGAAATGCCAGGCTTCATGCGCCGACTGTATGGTCGACTCACTGCTTAGAAACCTGCAAAATTAACAGCTTTTTCCATTTTGCATATCCTGCCACATTCAGTAATGACACATATTAAGGTATAATGATTTAACACCGAAAAAGAGGTATAGCAATGAAAACAGAGATATAGCATGATGCTTCTAATTTGTTTTGTCATCATCGAAAAACTCGGAGGCCTGTATTGTGAGACAACTTGCCCTCACATTCTCCCCCTTTTTGATGATGACAACCTGTTGAACACAACATGCGATGTCTACGCTCTCCCCCTTTCTTTTTCAGTCAAAGCGATGTCTACGCTCTCCCCCTTTCTTTTTCAGTCAAAGCATTTGTGGTGGTTGACGCTTTCCTCCCCCTTTGACAACATCAAAAAGAAACCGAGAGCTATAAAGTCTTGACGAATTAACAATATAACAAACATAAAATCAAGAGAAAAGCCATACAATATAGCCAACAGATGATAATTAAGCATACACCAAGATTAATACATAATATTGATAAGAAACATAAAGTAGTAGCACATAAAGTCTGGACAGAAATTAGGAATAAAACAAAACACCATAACAAAGTTTGCACCCAAAAACAACGAAGCAGACTATGATGCATGAACTCAAAACAGCAAATGAAAGCATAATACGGCGAACACAAGCTAATAACCCCGTCCACGTCCACGACCACGGCCACACCTCTCATAGAAATAGGGGTGACGTTGAGGATGAGCTAAATCAGTGAACTCTTCAGTGATGTTGTTCAGGAAATCCAAACTCTCAGTAATTGCCCGTTCTTCAGCTTGATGGGAGTGAACGAGAATCTCAAAGCGAGCATCCAGCTGTGTGGAGATTCCACTGATCCGTTCATTTTGAGTTTGCAGGTCAGAGCGAACTTGTTCCATCCGTTCATCCTGACTTCTCATAAAGTTCTGTTGATGTTCCTGCATAGTGGTCATGAAATTACGTTGGTCTAATTGCATGGACTGCATCATTTCCAGAATGTCGGAGTTGTTGGATGGCTGTTGAGGAGAAGGAGGTGCCTCAGAGCTATATTGATAGGGCTGATAGAATCTCCCAAGTGTGGTCCACCCAGTGTATTGCCATTCACCCCAGCCTTGGTTGTTTTCCTCACTGTCAGTTTCTTGTTGACCCGTGTAAGCAGTCCAGTCATTATTGAGATTGGAATTTGGTGGCGGCTCTTGATAGTTGAGTTTGAAACTTGGTGGCGGCTCTTGATAGTTGTCTGGAGGTTCATATGTTTGATGCTCTGTATGATCAGCTTGGTCTGGTTGCATTGTGTCAGCAGCCTGTGTATCCTGTTCTTATTCTTCTTCACTTTCATCTGAACCATCTGCACTTGCTTCATTCTCTTCACCTTCGGACACATCTGCACTCTCTTCACTCGATGATTCTGACTGAGGCATATTTGCGCGGCGATAGAACTTGTATTTCTGGTATTTACGAATCCAGACGTATCCCATCATTGAGAAAACTTTTGGACTGAATTCTTTGTCAGCGGAAATGGAAGTGTATGCAAAGGAGGGGTAGTTCACATTTGCAGAATTCAGGACTTCTTGGATGAAGGATCCATAGGCAAGTGCCGTACTTCGTTTGGAGTCACGCAATTCATACATACGACTCGCAATGTAATACGACCAGTTGATTTTGATGTCGTGACCCAGAATATGTATGAGATGAACTTCAGCCTATTCCACCCTCGATAATCCACCCTGTTTGGGCCGCAGAATGCGCGCCACAATCCATTGAAGAATTCTTGCTGAAGTTTTGAGTTTTCCTGAAGTGACAGATCATGGGAAAGCAGCACTGTTCATAATGTGGTCAGGATAGGGTCGCTTAAGCATACCATTCAGAGCAGTTTTGAACTCATAACCTTCAATAGTGCGTGAATCAGTTACTTCAGCCAGAGGAGGTTCATTTTCCTCAACAGTCATATCAAAATATTTGGTCCAAATTTCAGAATTTAGAGATACCTAAGTGGGTCCTATAACAGAGTGGAAGTTTTCACCATGAAATTTATCAGTGAGACCAGTATAGAAAATACGTACCAGGTCTTCACTGTACTTGGCATTGCATTCAAGAAATCTCTCAATGCCGTGATATGTGAGATAGGTCATGATTTCTCCAAGATGCATGCGTTCGGCGACAAGTTCGTAGAATGCATGTTGTCGTACAACCTTTCTTCGACCAATATCCTTGTTGAAGTTCTCTCGGAGAGATGGATGAACAAGAGATTCGGGGGTAATGGGTATTGAGGCAGAAGTTGACCCTCTTGACCTCTTTTTGGTGGGTCTGTGAGAAGATGAAGCCATGGGTAGAGATTTTGGTGGATAATGAGAAGTTGGAGAATTCTGAAATGAGAGGTTTTTGCTGTGGGTTTAGACCAATAATTTCACCCCTTTTAAGAGAAAACCTAGGGTTTGTTGGAAAGTGGAAGAGACAAGAAAAAGTAGTGGAGAGAATAGATGCAACTCCCTAGGAATATGAGTGGATGCATGTAACTACCATTTATGAGGAGATTGAAACGAACAGCTAGAAAAACTGAATTTTTCAGCGAGCCGTCGACCATAGCTCTGCATGCGTCGACGCATGCTTTAAAAATTTCAATAATTTTAAAAGTTTAACAGCGTGCGTCGACCTCTGTTCTGGTATGGTCGACTCAAGACCTGAAAATGCAGAATTTTGCCTGGTTTCATATTACATGATGCTTAATGAATGCAGACAATAATGCCACAACAAAAATGTTCAATCAAGCAATTTAGATACACAACAGATGATTCACATATGCACCATAGTTAATATATTTTACTTTGAGATCACAAATAACACTTGTATGTAGAGAGAGAGAGGGAAGAGGAACAATATCACCTCAATGCCGGATAAGCTTGATAAACAACATACTTGTACTTGCAAAAACATCAAACTTGTTAGAAGTACAAAATATAGATGTGAATGAAATAAGCTGAAATGAGTAAATTATGACTCCCGTTCTGAAATGTCGAGAATACCGAGTTCTCGGCGAATATGAAAGAAAGGTTCGGTGGCTAGCGGCTTAGTAAAAATATCCGCTAGTTGATTCTTAGTATCAACATGTTCAAATACAACGTCGCCTTTCTCAACATGATCACGAAGAAAATGGTGTCGAATTTCGATATGTTTAGTGCGAGAGTGCAATACCGGATTCTTTGTGAGATTAATAGCACTGGTATTGTCACATAGGATTGGGATACGTTCAAGTTTGAGGTTAAAATCCAATAGTTGTTGCTTAATCCACAGGATTTGAGCACAGCAACTACCGGCGGCAACGTATTCCGCTTCGGCGGTTGACAAAGCAACTGAAACTTGCTTTTTGCTATGCCAACTAACCAAAGAATTTGAAAACAAGTGACATGTACCACTCGTGCTTTTCCTATCCAACTTGAAACCCGCAAAGTCGAAGTCGGAATAACCTAACAATGAACAATCACTACCTTTGGAATACCACAAGCCATACTTTGGAGTACCGGATAGGTGCCAAAGTATTCTTTTAACAGCTTTTAGGTGGGATTCCTTAGGACATGATTGGTATCTTGCGCACATACACACGCTAAACATAATATCAGGACGCGACGCAGTGAGATAGAGAAGTGATCCAATCATACCTCTATACCTTTTTACCTCTACGTCCTTACCGCTTTCATCCTTATTCAAATTTGCACATGTAGGCATGGGGGTGTCTATGGCCTTGATTTTGCCATGTCAAATCTCTTGAGAAGGTCCAAACAATACTTTGTTTGACTCACGAAAGTTCCTTCCTTGAATTGTTTAATCTGCAAGCCGAGAAAGTATGTGAGCTCTCCCATCATACTCATCTCGAATTCACCCTGCATAAGAACAGAAAACTCTCTCACGAGATTCATGTTAGTCGATCCAAAGATTATATCATCAACGTAGATTTGAACTAATATCAAGTGCTTTCCTTGACGTTTAATAAAGAGGGTCGTGTCAACCTTTCCTCTTGAGTAACCTTGATCAAGTAGAAATTTACTTAGGTGTTCATACCAAGCTCTAGGAGCTTGTTTGAGACCATACAACGCCCGTTTTAGTTTATAAACGTGATCGGGGTACTCATGAGATTCAAAACCCGGAGGTTGTGCCACGTAAACCTCTTCATTTATGTATCCGTTAAGGAACACACTTTTGACATCCATTTGGAATAACTTAAAATCTTTCGCACATGCGAAAGCAAGAAGAAGGCGTATAGCCTCGAGTCGGGCAACCAGAGCATAAGTTTCCTCATAGTCGATGCCCTCCTCTTGGTTATACCCCTGCGCGACCAAACGCGCCTTATTACGAGTTATTACCCCGTTTTCGTCCAGCTTGTTCCTAAACACCCATCGGGTGCCGATTACTCGATGACCTCGCGGAGGAGGGACAAGGTCCCAAACCTCATTTCTAGTAAACTGATTTAGTTCCTCCTGCATTGACAGAAACCAATGTTCATCGAGTAGGGCTTCCTTAGGATTTTTAGGTTCCATTTGTGACACGAAAGCGAAGTGATAACAGAAATTACTTAGCTTCGATCGAGTAGTGACTCCCTTTGTGATGTCTCCGAGAATGTTGTCGATTGGATGATCTTTAAAAGATTTCCAAGCTTGAGGGAGATCATCATTTGTAGGCGGATGAGCTTCCTCGTTTGCTTCATGATATACATCCTTATCCTCCTCAACTTTGACTTTGTCAGGTTGATCAGTCCCTGTTTCGCCATCTTTGAGTATGTCTTCTATGGATGTACCTGCACCATGAACAACACTATCCTTTCCGACATTTCTCGGATAAGACTCATCAAAAGTAACATGCACAGACTCTTCTACAGCAAGTAATCGTTTATTATATATTCTATATGCTTTACTCGAGTGAGAGTATCCGAGAAAGATACCTTCATCGGCTTTGGAATCAAATTTGCCCAAGTTTTCCTTACCATTGTTTAATACAAAACATTTACATCCAAACACGTGCAAGTGAGAGACATTTGGCTTTCGCCCTTTTAAGAGTTCGTACGGTGTTTTATTTAGAATAGGGCGAATAAGTACCCTATTCAAAACATAGCATGCCGTACTAATGGCGTCGGCCCAAAAATATTTAGGTAAACCACTCTCATTAATCATTGTTCTTCCCAATTCTTCTAAAATACGGTTTTTGCGCTCCACAACCCCGTTTTGTTGAGGAGTACGTGGAGCGGAGAAGTTATGATCAATACCATGGTTACCGCAATATTCTTCAAACAAATGATTTTCAAACTCACCTCCATGGTCACTCCTTATGGACACTATGTTTGTATTTAACTTGTTTTGGGAAAGCTTAGCAAACTTTTCAAAAGCGGCGAATGTATCACTTTTACTTACTAAGAAGATGGTCCAACAAAACCTAGAAAAGTCGTCCACTATTACGAACCCGTAATAGTTTCCTCCGAGACTTTTGATCCTAGACGGCCCAAAGAAGTCCATGTGTAGAAGTTCAAGAGGTCTCGTTGTTGAAATTATCTTTTTAGATTTAAATGAGATCCTCGTTTGCTTCCCTTTTTGACAAGCATCACAAAGGTGATCCTTGGTGAACTTTATTTTGGGAAGTCCTAAGACTAGGTCTTTTGAGACTACCTTATTGAGTAAATCAAAATTAACATGCGCTAAACGCCTATGCCATAGCCATGAGTCTTCACTCATAGTTACGAGGCATTTGTCGCTTGTTAATGATATTTCATTTAAGTCAAGCATATATACATTGTTTACTCTAAAACCATTGAACATATTCTTCTTATCATTTTCATGTACAATTTTGCAACAATCTTTTGAAAAAGATACATTTTATCCTTTTTCGCACAATTGGCTAATGCTAAGCAGATTATGTTTAAGGTTTTCGACAAGTAATACATCGGAAATCATAGCAGAGGCGGAATTACCTACACTACCTTTGCCTAGTATTGCTCCGCGGTTGTTATCACCATAAGTTACAAACCCTTTCTTCTTAGCCACAAAGTCTATGAATAAGGATATGTCTCCAGACATGTGTCTTGTGTACCCACTATCGAGAACCCATCTTCTCTCGGTGGTCTCGACACATTTCACCTGTCAAAACATAATTAGCACAAGGAGGTACCCAATGGCATATTGGGTCCTAATAGGTTAGCGACAAAATGGTTGCGTTTGGGAAACCATTGGTAGATGCCTTTAGGAACAAGAAATCTTCTAAAACGACATTTACCAATGGAGTGGCCTTTCCTGCAACAGTATAAGCAAGCAAAATCAACTTTAGAGACACTTTCACTTGCTTGATCCCTAATTACATATGCATATTTTTGGTATGGATTAATCATACTTTTTCTAAAATCCTTTTTATCAATAGCATATGTAATTTTAGGCTCGAGTGCCTTGTTTAATTTGGCCTTGAGGTGTCTTACCTCACCTTGCTAAATATGACAAGTGCCACACCCGAAGTTGAAAGGGTTTCTATCGTCCTTACTATCCGACTCATTGCCTTTCACAATGGAAGCCTTTAGGTCCTCTAATTTCTTTTCGGACTCTTTAACCTTATGCTATAAATGCGTAAATATTTTCTTATTAGAAGCAAGTTTCTTAAAGGCTTCAACTGCTTCATTATGTAAGGCATGAAATGCGGCTAGTAATTCAGAATGCGACATATTTGATGACTTATCATATTTAGAGTTACGTACCTGTTTTTTCTTATTTTTCTGATTTGCGGAGAGGCATAGATTTACGGACTCTTCTTCATCACTAGAACTTTCATTAGAGGAGGAAGAGTTGCTGTCACTTTCCCATGCTATGTATGCTCTCCTAGGCTTCGATGATTTCTTGTGTGATTTTGAGGATTCCTTATCCTTTCCCTTTTTATTCATTGGACAGTCCGGTTTGTAGTGACCGGGCTTTCCACACTTGTAGCACGTCCCTCTGGTCTTTTTACCTTTCGAGTCATCATCCTTGGAGTGTCTTGATTGTTTCTGGAAGTTTACCAAATTCTTCTCGGAATGTTGTATGCCGTTCTTTCTCACGTAACGGTTATACCTTTTAACAAACAACCCCATATCTTCGCTTGTGTCTTCTTCTTCTTCGTCGCTCGAGGAATAATCATTTTGCTCTTTTACTTGAGACTTCGAAGAGGAAGTCTTGAGAGCTATCGATTTCTTTTCACTCACCTTCGCTTTGTCTTTCTTTTCCATTTTCTCACGTTGATCTAGGCTCAAGAGTACCTGTTCATGCTCTTGCAATTTGCCAAACAATGTTGTCAAATCTAATATGGTAAGATCATTTTCCTCTTTGATGGCGGTTACTTTTGGCTGCCACTCCCTGTTAAGACATCTCAAAACTTTATTAGTAGCAACATCATTGGAAATAGGCCTACCTAGTGAATGTAAGCGATTGATAAGATGAGTGAATCTCTTTTGCATGTCAGCAATGGTTTCCCCTTGCTCCATGAAAAAGAGATCGAACTCTTGTATAAGAGTGTTGATCCTAGCTAACTTAACATCGGTTGTCCCCTCATGGGCTATTTGTAGTGAATCCCACATGGCCTTAGCAGTAGGACAATGGGATACACGGTAATACTCATCTACACCTAATGAGGAGATTAAGATGTTTTTAGCTTTCCAATCGTAATTGTATTTTTTCTCATCGTCATCGGTCCATTGCGCTTCAGGCTTTGGCAGAACTACATTATCCGCATTGGTCATAGTAATTTCTATTGGACCATTAAGGATAACGTTTCATATTTTTCTATCTATGGAGTTGATATGCACACGCATACAGTCTTTCCAATAACTGTAATTTTCACCGTTGAAAACAGGAGCCCTATTGTACGCCCCTTTAGGTTCGTTTGCCATTTTCTATCTCGTTGTATTTGAAGCACCGAATAACCGGAGCTCTGGATACCACTTGTTAGACTATGGCACGGATCTAGAAGGGGGGGTTGAATAGATCCCCGATTAAAATTTGAGTCGGCGCTACCAATTTAAAATTGGTTTTAAAAGTTTTAAGTGCGGAAGCGGCCGAGGAAAATTATAGTCTAAAACGAACGGTTATTGGAAAACCGGATATACGTAAGCCTATGGATTTATGACAATTCGGAAAAATAAAATCACAACACAAACTATGCTTATCAATTGTATACTTCAATTTGCAAGGTTGCCTAGTTCCAATGAAAAACAAGGCACACAAAAACTAGAAGAAAAATAAGACAATTTTAGTTCAGGACTTTTGTCGAACAGTTTGTGTGCACAAATATCACAAAGGATATTTATGTTGAGTAAGAGATTGGAAAAGCCTTAGTACAATATTCTTATTGTAATTAGTAGTTAAAATAGAGTTTCAACACCTTACTCAATTGTATCACAGTTTGACAATAATCACTTAAGCTAGAATCACTTATTTTATAAGTTGAATTGAAAATGACTGAAAATGAAGAACACACAATTTGATGAGGCAGTTCCCCCGTCGTCCTCGCTTCGGGGTACGTCTGCCCTCAATTCTAAAATTAGAATTGAGATTATATTGAATATGTATCACCTGTTGGAATGAACAGTTTACACAAGAGTTGATAGACAATGATACAAACAATCTCAAATGTTGTTGATGCTTGCTATCTCTTCTTGCACCTTGATTCAAGATGAATCAAGCCCTTCAATTTGTTGTGAATGACCTCCGGTTCCAGCCACCTTAATGAAAAACCTTCCGTTGTTCAAACCTTCGGCTCGGCTGATCTTAGACACCAACAAATCAAACCCGGAAAGTCTTCAACACTTCAACGCCCTCGCTACTAAATTGATGAACCTTCCGTTGATCAATTACCTTCGCACCTGCTTGAATGTTGAACGAACTATTCCGTATCAAAAACCCTCAAAACCTTCTAGTCTTGATGGGTAAAACCCTCAAGGTTTTCTGCAAGAAACACCTGCCCCAATTTCCACTCGAACCGGATCTTCAATCAACGCGTTCGAACCTTATCACCCTTTGAACAAGACACTAATCACAACAAAAATGATTGTGTATATTTGTGGATTTGTGTGTTGTGTGAGGGATGAAGATGAAGAAATTTGTTACACCTATTTCATGTTTCTTGCCCTGACAATTTACTCAAGATTTTCAATTGTTAGTTGTTAAAAATGAACAAAACTCTATTTATAGTAATAACCAAAACAGCCAACAAAACAGATTTTTAAACACAGCAAGAAAAACAGCACAGCGCGCAAACGGTCGACCATAGGGTCGGCGTGCGCTGACCCGTGGGAAATCCTCAGCTCCATGCGCTGAGTGGCACGGTCGACGCATGTCTTCATGCGCTGAACCGTGGAAAATCAAAACGCTCATGCGCTGACTGTACGGTCGACGCATAACTTCCATGCGCTGAGCCGTGAGAAATGCCAGGCTTCATGCGCCGACTGTATGGTCGACTCACTGCTTAGAAACCTGCAAAATTAACAGCTTTTTCCATTTTGCATATCCTGCCACATTCAGTAATGACACATATTAAGGTATAATGATTTAACACCGAAAAAGAGGTATAGCAATGAAAACAGAGATATAGCATGATGCTTCTAATTTGTTTTGTCATCATCGAAAAACTCGGAGGCCTGTATTGTGAGACAACTTGCCCTCACAGATCTTGCATCATGGCACGAATGAAAGCTTTTGATTGCTGATGTGGCTGAGTGGAGAGAAAATATCTGAGGGAATGTGATGATCAGGTTTGCCTTTCCTTCTTTGGGCCAACATATTCCAAAAAAATCACACATGTTTCACTCTTTGTTGGCCTTGTTTTGGTAATGTTTTGGGGTGTGGAAATGAAGCCTCATGCGTGTGACTTGAGAAAAAATCAAGGCTGCAAGGCCAGGTTAAGAAACATGCCAAAATCATTCACGAATCATGCCTTGCAATGTTTCCCAAATCACTTACTTTGAGCCATCATAGCTTGCTGAATTTGGCTCCTCTTGATTAGAAATAGGACCCAAATAAAAGCTAGTATGATGGGGAACACTTCTCATGTTGGAGAAAACTTGATTTGCAACTTGGAAATTCATGAAAATTGAGCTTGAATGTCATGCCTCAAAATCTGCCTTTACATAACTTAGAAAAATTCTAAGTTATGACTTTGAACATAATTGGAACTCCAACTTTGAATCCACATAATTTGAGCTTCATTAATCTCATGTGAATGTTATAGTAATGGATGAAAAGCTTGAAACATGATCTATAACTTTCATGTTGGAAAAAATTTCATTTGGCATCAAGAACTTGATGATAATTGCCTTAGAAACTTGGTTCAAAAATCTGTCCAAACTTGCTAAATTTGATGTCTTTGAAAACCCTAACTTTTGAACATCACAACTTGAGCTCCAAACATCACATGATGATGAATTGGTACTCAAACGAAAGCTCAGAGGATAAGGAATAACTTTGATAATGGCCAAAAATCCATTTGGACACTTGATCATGAAGGAAAGTAGCTTTGAAAATGGTTGATTCACACATAAAACTTTCCATAAATGGAAAGTTTCAAAAACCCTAATTTTCCAAAAATAGAAAGTTTCAAACATCTTGATTTCTTTATGATCCCTTTGACATTCCTTTGTCAATTTTCACCCATTGGCCATGTTAAACATGAGTAACATGATCTTGACCTCAAAAAGTCAGGAGTTAACCTTTTCCTCTGCACAATTGACTTTTTCCCCAAATTTATCTTATTTGCAATTGACTGACCAATTGAAGCTCTTCTGGTTGAAATTGATGATCAATATTCTACCTTTAAAAACTTTAGGACACATGGAGGATCATGGAACCCAGTCTTGCTCCAAGAAATAAGTCTAGGCTGATTATATGTAAAACCCTAGTTTCATGTCCTTTGTCTATGCCCTTTGCAGTTGAATTGAATGAATGTACAAGCTCCACAAAGACCCCTCAAGGTACACAATGAGCTTGTAGACCATGTCTTCTCCAAAATAAAGACATCATGAACCCTTGATGAGCCTCTGATGAGCCTCTGATAACGCTCAAGATAGGAGGTAACAACCACACATCAATCTCTCCCTTCAAAGAGCTTTGAAACTTCTCCATGATGATGAAACCCTGATAGCTTATACAAATGCTCTGACTTGAGCTTGAGTAATGAAACTCTCCTCTTGAATGGTACATCAACTCTTCTTGATCCCTTGTTAAGGGCAATGTTATGCAAATGCAAATGCTAAAATGACATAAAACATAAGCCAAGTTAAAAAGAAAAGGTTGGTCAAATTTTAGGGTACAACAACTGCCCCTATTCAAACGACTTGGACCTGAAGGGATGAAAAGCGAACAGCTTTCAAACTTTCAAGGTAAAAGATAGTTGAATACCAAATAACCCGGGAATTTGCCAACCGTAGAGAAACTGTAACTGATAACCGTAACCGATAAACTCTGTTAGGGAAAATGTGATAAGATGAACGCATCCATCAAAGACATCATTTTGCCGGGGTCTGGATACCACTCAGGCAAGACAAGTCATTGGTTGGGGTCTGGATACCGTGCGGGCTAAAAAAAACAATCGCAATCTGCCGGGGTCTAGCTACCGCTCAGGCAAGATATGAACCAACATTCGCCGGGGTCTGGATACCACATGTGCCAATGTAACAATCCCTAGCCAGGGTCTGAATACCACACATGCCAATAAAACAATCACTAACCAAGGTCTGAATACCACACATGCTAATGAAATAAACCGGTGTGAGCCGGGGTCTGGATACCACACGGGCTAAAGAAATAAACCGGTGAGAGACGGGGTCTAGATACCACACAGGGTAAAGGAATAAACCGGTGAGAGCTAGGGTCAGGATACCCCATGGGCTAAAGAGCATAAACCGGTGAGTGTCGGGGTCTAGATACCACACGGGCTAAAGGAACAAACCGATGAGAGCCGGGGTCTGGATACCACACGGGCTACAAAAATAAACCAGTGAGAGCCGGAGTCTGGATACCACACGGGCTAAAGAACATAAACCGGTGAGAGCCGGGGTCTGGATACCACACAGGCTAAAGGAATAAACCGGTGAGAGCCTGGGTCTGGATACCACACGGGCTACAGAAATAAACCGGTGAGAGCCGGGTTCTGGATACCACATGGGTTACAGAAATAAACCGGTGAGAGGCGGGGTCTGGATACCACACGGGTTACAAACATAAAATGGTGAGAGCTGGGGTCTGGATACCACACGGGATACAGAAATAAACCGGTGAGAGTCGGGGTCTGGATACCACACGGGCTACAAAAATAAACTAGTGAGAACCGGGGTCTGGATACCACACGGGCTACAGAAATAAATCGGTGAGAGTCGAGGTCTGGATGCCACACGGGCTACAGAAATAAATCGGTGAGAGTCGGGGTCTGGATACCACATGGAATACAGAAATAAACCGGTGAGAGTCGGGGTCTGGATAGCACACGGGCTACAGAAATAAACCGGTGAGAGTCGTGGTCTGGATACCACACGGGCTACATAAATAGATCGGTGAGAGCCGGGGTCTGGATACCACACGGGCTATAGAAATAAACCAGTGAGAGCCGGGGTCTGGATACCACACGGGCTACAAAAATAAACCGGTGAGAGCTGGGGTCTGGATACCACACGGGCTACAGAAATAAATCGGTGAGAGCCAGGGTCTGGATACCATACTGGCTTGGAAGAATATACCATCAAACCCTTGCCGGGGTCTGGATACCACAAAGGCTCAATAGAATACACATATACTAGTAAGATGAACACATCTATCAATAACTCTTGCCGAGGTCTGGATACCATGCGGGCTCAAGAGAATATACCATTTTCTATGGGAGATACAACTGGAAACAAGAGGTAACAACTAGGCTTATGTTTCGAACGCACATGCTTGAGAATGGTGTAATGCTCCATACAAAATGGAAATGCTACGCGTTTGAGGATGCTATGCGGAAATGCAAATACAAAGGAAACACTCCAGCAAAATAAATACTGAAGAGAACAGAACCAACTCCGCTGGAGATAACCGGGTGCCAAGTACTATTGGACTTTTTCTAGGAAAACAAGCCCTGGATGGCTTCCTGGAAAAGGAAATTCCTAGATGCAACAGCTATGCTGAGAACAAAATCCACTCCGCTGGGGATCAACATCAACTCTACCGAGGAAAGCGGCCTTGGATGGCCTACAAGAATACAACTCTTCTGGGGAACAAACAACTCAGCTGGGGAAAATAAATCCAATCTACTGGGGAAATCAGCACTGGATGCCCTTTCAGAATACGACTCTAACGAGGAGTAAAGCAAACTGCGGGGAATTACTCCACTCTGCCGAGAATTTGAACCCGCTCTGCTTGGGATAATGAATAATATTTACTGGGAAGATATCCCAAACTCTTTCTGCTTAGGGGGGAGACAAACAATCTCTGGGTCAATCCCACTCGGTGGGGAAGAAAACTACTCCAGCGACTTCGCTTGGGATCTGCAGGGGATGAAAATTAATTGGGGAAATATCCCGAAGGAAACTCACACTGACGAATACCAATGACCAACTGGATTCTGCTACGGAGAACAACTCCGCTGGGGATCACCCAATGAGGGAATCAACATCTACCTCTGCTTGGGGAAATGAGCAATAAACTCAACAATATCCACTTCCGATTGGGGATGAGTCAATGACCTAGACTCTGAAGGCAAAGGAGTCAAAGATGTAAACTCTATGGGGTTAACAACACTGCATTCATCCCACTGCTGGGGGAATAATCCGAAATTCACTTGCTTGTACACATTTGGATTGCTGAGGATATGTGTACAAGCTCCACCTGTTGAGGATAACCTTTGATCACATGCATAAGTCCATCCTGCTGGGGATGCACTAGTCTCAGACCATACATCTTCCTCTTGTGGGGAAAGAGACGAGGTGACCTTACTGGGGATGCACCTCTGGAATAGTCTCAAGAATGATAGCCCTGCAACAAATACAAACAAAGTATCCTGTATACAACAAGAGCTATCTTGCTTATTTTCCATGTTATCGTTCAAGCAAATCAAAGTT
The DNA here is from genome assembly GCA_963859935.3 of Lathyrus sativus. Lineage (NCBI taxonomy): Eukaryota > Viridiplantae > Streptophyta > Magnoliopsida > Fabales > Fabaceae > Lathyrus > Lathyrus sativus. Next base: position 491,845,480 of record OZ012741.1, read on the forward strand.
TTAATGATTATTAGCAAAGCCCACGAGTTTATGTATGCAAAGTTTTATCAAAAACATCGGGCGTCTTTTGCAAACAAAACAGTAAAAGCTAAAACAAGCACAAAAGCTTTCTGAATAATATAATTCATTGATAAATGGCCTGTAAATAGGCAAATTTACAACAGATGCAACTCCTGAAAAGAGAAAGTTGCGGAAATAGTACAGAAATGTAAGAAATATACAAAATATCGGCAATATGGTACAGACAACCACAATGTGTTGACTCATCTATGACTCGCATGACTTTGATGCTTCTCCTAATGATTTACTTCTGAATAGGCTGACTTGATTGATTGACCCTTGGGTTCTCCCAGAATCCATCGTGCTCAAATGATCCGTACGCAGTCCGCAGTCATTTGCTTTTCAAATCCCTAACTTTTTCCTGAATCGTCCTTGCGGGTTTTCGATTCACCGGGATACCCATTTTTGCCAAAGACACCTTTTCAAGTTTTCAACCTTGCGGGTTTACATTCTTTTTCTTTTTATCCCTAATTTTTCCCGAACCCAATATTTTTATGGTTCACCGGGATGCCCCATTTTTGCATAGATTTTCGTTTTTGTTCCAGCGAGTCTTTTTTATGCAAAGTATTTTTTAACTGCGTCTGCATTCACAGGGGACGTGAAATCTTCGCCATCCATGGTTGAGAGTAGTAAGGCTCCTCTGGAGAAAACTTTCCTTACCACGTATGAACCTTCGTAGTTGAGAGTCCATTTGCCCTTGTGATCTATCTGTGGAGGGAGAATCTGCTTCAACACTAAGTCACCTGTCTGAAAGCTCTGTGGGTGCACCTTCTGATCAAAAGATTTCTTCATCCTTCTCTGATACAGACGACCATATGCAATGGATTCCAGTCTTTTCTCGTCCATCAAGCTGAGTTGATTCAATCTGTTCCTCACTCATTCTGCCTCATCTAGTTTGATGTCAAACAGAACTCTCAAAGAAGGAATCTTGACTTCCAATGGTAGGACAACTTCCATACCATACACTAGCGAGAAAGGAGTTGCCCCACTTGAAGTACGTACCGAAGTACGATATCCGTGTAATGCAAAGGGCAACATCTCGTGCCAATCTTTATAGGTCACAACCATCTTCTGCACAATCTTCTTTATGTTCTTATTGGCCGCCTCAACAGCGCCATTCATCTTTGGGCGATAAAGAGAAGAATTATGACGCTCAATCTTGAAACTCTGGCACAGTTCCTTCATCATCTTGTTATTCAAATTCGAACCATTATTAGTAATGATTCTTTCGGGCACTCCGTAATGACAGATGTCCTTATTGATGAATCGAGCCACGACTTGTCTGGTGACGTTGGCGAAGGAAGCTGCTTCAACCCACTTAGTGAAATAATAAATTGCCACTAAGATGAAGCGGTGTCCGTTGGATGCGGTCGACTCTATCTTATCGATCATATCAATGCTCAACATGGAAAAGGGCCAAGGAGATGCCATGACATTCAGAAGACTTGGCGGTACATGCATCTTATCGGCATAAATATGGCATTTATGGCATTTCTTGGCGTACTTGAAACAATCAGACTCCATGGTCAACCAATAGTAGCCTACCCTCAACAGTTTCTGAGACATTGCATGTCCGCTTGCATGTGTACCAAAAGCACCCTCGTTGACTTCTTCCATAAGCAAACCTACTTCCTTTTCGTCCACACATCTCAACACAACTATGTCGAAGTTTCTTCGGTAGAGTACGTCATCCTTGTTCAGATAGAAGTTTCCAGATAATCTTCTCAAGATCTTTCTATCCCGGCTTGATGCCCCAGGCGGATATTCCTGACTCTTAAGAAAGTTCCAGATATCATAATACCATGGCTTCCCATCTGAAGCTTCCTCTATTGCAAATATGAACGCTGGTCTATCGAGGCGAGAGATGACAATTCTCAGAGCTTCGTTCCAATAATTCATCTTATACATCGAGGATAATGTAGCCAAGTTATCTGCCATCTGATTCTCCGCTCTTGGCACATGATGTAACTCTACTCTGTCAAAGAAAGGTAACAACCTCCTTGCATAATTCATGTAGGGAATCAAGTTAGGCTGACGAGTCTCTCATTCTTCTTTGATTTGATTGACTACCAAAGTTGAATCACCATAGATAACAAGGTTCTTGATTCTAAAATCAATCGCTTCTTCAATGCCCATGATACATGTTTCATATTCAGCTTCATTATTGGTGCACGAAAATGTAAACCTGGCAGTAAACGATATGTGCAAACCATGGGGAGTGGTAATGATTTCCCCGATTCCGCTACCATAGGAGTTAACAGCATCGTCAAAAATCATTTGCCATTAGGAACCCAACTCAGGACCTTCATCAGGTAGCGGCTCATCGCAATATTTCATCTTCAAGAACATGATATCCTCATCAGGAAACTCAAACTTCATCGGCTGATAATCATCAATTGGTTGCTCTGCGAGATATTCTGACAAAACACTCTCCTTGATAGCCTTTTGGAAGACATATTGAATGTCGTATTCTGTCAAAACCATCTGCCATCTGGTAATCCTTCCTGAAAGTGCTTGCTTTTCGAACACGTACTTAATCAGATCCATCTTCGAAATCAGCATGGTTGTGTGATTTAGCATATATTGCCTTAGGCGTTTGGCAGCCCAAGCAAGTGCACAACACGTCTTCTCTAACATTGAGTATCTAGACTCACAATCTGTGAACTTTTTACTCAAGTAATAGATGGCATGTTCTTTTCTTCCTGTCTCATCGTGCTGACCGAGAACACAACCCATGGAGTTCTCAAGAACCGTCAAGTACATTATCAATGGTCTTCCAGCCACTTGAGGCATTAGTATCGGAGGCTCCTGTAAATATTCTTTTATTTTTTTCAAATTCCCTTTGGCAATTTTCATTCCAGACCACCGCTTGAACATTGGTTCACGTGTGGCTGTGAGGTGAGATATGAACCTTGCAATGTAGTTCAATCTACCTAGAAAACCACGAACCTCTTTCTCTGCTTTCGGTGCTGGAATTTCCTATATAGATTTTATTTTTGCAGGATCGACCTCGATTCCTTTTTCACTGATTCTAAACCCCAATAGCTTTCTTGACCATACACCAAAAGCGCACTTGTTTGAATTCAACCTTAGTCTGAATTTCCTTAACCTCTCAAACAGCTTCAACAGATTCACCAAATGTCCTTCATCCGTTTGTGACTTTGCGATCATATCATCAACATAGACCTCAATCTCATGATGAATCATATCATGAAAGAGAGTCATCATTGCCCACTGATAGGTTGCCCTTGCATTCTTTAATCCAAAGGGCATTACCTTATAGCAAAAAGTCCCCCACGGCATGATAAAGGTCGTTTTCTCCATGTCCTCCGGGACCATCTTGATTTGATTATACCCAGAGAAACCGTCCATGAAAGAAAACACTGAATGTTGAGCAATATTATTAACAAGCACATCAATGTAGGGGAGCGGGAAGTCGTCTTTTGGGCTCGCTCTGTTTAGATCACAGTAATCTACACACATCCTTACCTTACCATCATTTTTAGGTACAAGTACAATGTTAGCGACCCAAGGAGGGTAATTCGTCACGGCAAGAAATCTAGCGTCCAACTGCTTCTGGACCTCTTCTTTGATCTTAACTGCCATGTCCAGTCTGGTTCTTCTTAGCTTCTGTTTCACAGGTGGGCGCTCTTCTGAATAGGCAAGTGATGAACCACAATATCCATATCAAGTCCGGGCATATCCTCGTATGACCAAGCAAATACATCTTTATACTCTCGGAGCATTTCTACCAGTCTTTGCTTGTCATCATCCTCTAAAGCATCCCATATCCTGACTTCCTTTCTGTCTTCCTTCGTACCCAGGTTGACGACTTCAATCTCCTCCTAATGAGGCAGAGTAACCTTCTCTTCTTGTCTCAACAACCTGGCGAGCTCTTCAGGCAGGTCTTCGTCTTCTTCAATCTCTTCTTCAGCTTGAAAGATTGGATTATCAAAGTCATACCGAGTCATAGACGAGTCTGAATCGGTGGAATCTGCTATGTGAAACCTGCAATGATGATGATTTGATGCTTAAAATGATATGCAAACAACACAAACCACATTGCCATTTTATTGTCAAAGATAAAAATAAGAAAAATAAGGATCACACTATTTGAATGCAAAAACGCCATTTGATTAATGATAAAACAATTGTTCAAAACATAAACAAGAATAAGGCCCTACAGACAAAGACCATTATGCTCCGGGTAGAACATAAGGCTACACATAATCAGAAATCAAGATAATTACTCTTCACGGGCCACTTGGACAATTTCTTCAATAGTCCAGTTGCTTAGGCTTCGGCCGGACACATATGGCTGGATCCATGCATCCATATCGCAGTCACTGTCACCCTCATCCTCGGACACAACGTTGATTCGGTCAAATATCACCCCACCACTTATAAACTGGACCGGTCCTCGGTAGCGTGGAGCGCTCTGCAAAGAAGAATACGACGGGTTGTACCCCAATCCAAACTTATCTTGCTTATTGGGGATACTCAGCACCTGCCCCCAACCTTGAGATGATCCAGACTTTACCACAGCTTGCGCTTCTTTGAATGAAGACATAGCAACCTCAGGAACTCCGCCCACAACTGGCGCATTCTCTCTGACCTGGACTGCCTCAAATGCTTGGCATAGAGTCTCATGTATCTCCCCATCAACTTCCACATATTTGAACAAGGATAAATGGCTGATCATAATGTCCTCCTCACCATAGACTGTGACAATATTGCCCCCCACCATATACTTTAACTTCTGATGCAAGGTCGACGTCACTGCCCCTGCTGAGTGAATCCAGGGCCGACCTAACAAGCAACTGTATGCTGGTTGGATATCCATTATGTAGAAGACGACATTAAAAACCTCCGGGCCAACTTGGATAGGAAGAGTTACTTCTTCGAACACAGACCACATTATCCCATCAAATGCTCGCACAATCAGATCACTAGGTGTGCATATTACTCCTTGGGTGTCAAGCTTCATCAAAGCCTTTTTGGCAACACATTAAGTGAAGACCCAGAGTCCACTAGAATATGAGATAATACAGCTCCTCTGCACTCAACAGAAATATGCAGGGCGTGATTCTGGTTTCTTCCTTTAGGTGTCAAATCCAGATCAGTAAATCCTAATCCATTTCCAGCATTCACATGTGCCACCACTCCTTCCAGTTGTTTCACTGATATCTCTTGTGACACATACACAGTGTTCAGAATCCTCAGAAGGGCATTCCAATGTGCCTCCGAGCACAGTAATAGTGATAAGATTGATATTTTTGACGGGGTTTGTTGTAGATGGTCTACAATCTTGTAATCGATTTTTCTGATTAGACGCATGAATTCCTCAGCGTCTTTCAACAAAGCATCCTTCTCACCCCCTTGAGAACTTTCTTCAACAATAGCTTTCCCCTTTTCTTTATCCTGTCTTTCAACATTAGCCTCTGGAGGTGCAAACACCCTCTCACTTCTCGTCATTTCGCCTGTTCCCACAAAATTATCCACAGAATAAAACATCGTTCCCTTCAGCTCTTGTTTTTGGCCGTTACAAAAGAATTCAACCCCATAATTCCACGGGATCGCTTTAGTGCTTTCATAAGGCACAGGCCCTGCCTTGGTGATTATAATGGTAGCTGGCCTCGACGCTGCAGATATGTTAATGGTTCTAAAAGGAATTGAGATTGTGGCAACCTCATCCTGCTCTTGACCAATCACCATCTCATCTTTCTTCTCACCAATTCTGTCAAATTGTAGCACACCTTCATTCATTAATCTTTGCACATGATTTTTCAAGTCCCAACATCCCTCAGGATGAGCCAAATAACCTTCACAGTTTTCAATACAGCCAGGGAATACCCCACCCTTCAATAGTCTGTTCTTAACAACACTCAAAGGAGTTGTCAGCTCTTTAACATTGCTTACCAGATTCAAACTCTCTTCCTCTACAATAGCATTTACCCCAGCCGCTCCATGGTTAAGCATAGCATTTTGCACAACATTGGGTGCATCATTTGTAAAATTGATTGCCTTACTATCTATAAGGTCTGGAACCTTATGCTTGAAGGCCTTACAATTGTCTATGTGATGGCCGGGAGCACCTGAGTGAAAGTCACATCTGGCATTTGCGTCATACTCTAGGGGTGGCGTGCCAGTCAGAGGTGCCAGCGTCCTCTTCTGAACCAAATGCAGCTGCATCAAATGTTGTAACAATTATGAGTATGGAATTGGTGATGCATCAAAATGTCTGTTCATTATCCTCCTACGATCTTGGAACTGCCACGGAGCATAATTCTGCTGGTGCTGTTGTTGTTGTGGACGTTGTTGTTGAGGCAGTACTGCTGGAATAGCAATACTCGCAATATGAGGTTGTTGTTGATGATACTGTTGATTTATGTTTTTGTTTCTGTTGTTACCCCTGTATCCTGAGACCGCGTTCGTCTCCCCTTTTCTTTTCTTGTTACCAAAGTTTTTTCTACCTCCTCCAGATGAGGACCCCTCTCCCTCTTAGATCTTTCCCAATTTAATCCCATTTTCCACTCGTTCACATGTAATGATTAAGTCTGAAAAACTATCAGACATATTCCCTACCAACTTCTCGTAGTACACACCAAGCAGTGTAGCTACAAACAAATCAATAAGTTCCCTCTCCACCATTGAAGGTTGAACCCTTGCAGCAAGTTCGCACCACCTCTGGGTGTACTCTTTAAATCCTTCATTATTCCATTGCGACAAATTCTGCAACTGCACACGATTAGGCGCCAAATCACTATTATATTGATATTGTCTGATGAAAGCTTCTGCCAAGTGTCTCTAGTTTCTAATGTTGACCGGATCCAAACCTATATACCACTCCAGGATGGACCAGACAGGGTATCCTGAAAGAAATGCATCAACAACTTCTCGTCATCAGAGTATGCGTACATTTTTCTATAGTATGAACGAAGATGCACCCTGGGACAGGTCGTCCCCTTGTATTTTTTAAAGTCTGGGACTTTGAAATTTGGAGGGATCCTTAGACCTAGGATCAGCACCAATTTTGACATGTCCAGACCGAGAGAATTCTGATTTTCAAGGTTCCTCATCTTCTCTTCTATCAATTTAAACCTCCTGTCTGCATCAGGCTGCAAACCTGCTCCCAAATCTCCCATGGAGAAAATATCATCTTGCTCGTCCTCCTCCCACTAAGGACCAACATTTCCATGTACAGCGTATGTAGACCCTGAAACATGTACTCCAGTTCAATTACCTCCGCCCGGAGGGATAACAACTGTTGGGACGGCAGTGGCATGAGGAGTGCCATTGTCAGCTGTAGGAGGGACAACAACAGTCCCTTCATGCAGAACTCCACTTCCATAAACCCTAGCAATCAGAGGTTGAACGAGTGTTCTCAGCTATTCCTGACCGTTGGCGACCCCTTGCATCAGGTCCATAAATTGCGCCATACGGTCACGGAACTTCTGCAGCTCAAGTTGAATTTGGTCCATGGCCTTTTGTTGATTCCCTCTTGCTGAATAGCAGTGAATGGCGCGGTCTTCAATCCTAAAACTATGCTGAGAAAACCACAGAAAGAAGTAAGATCAACAGATCCAAGAATACCTGCAATGCAATATGAAAAATGATGCAAAATGCAGACATGTAAATATGGTTCAGGGAAATCTTCCCCTTGATTCTAGTTCCACGGGAACAATAGGAGAATGAAGAGCGAACAGATGGAGCCACATAACTTCTCTCATAAATAAAATGAGAAATAGAGTATCAACACACATCACATCTCTAAGGCAAATACAACTGAGTCAAAACGACCTCATCCAACAACCCTGGTGATGATCGGAGTACAAAAACAACAAAATACAGAAGAGAAAATACATCAAGTGCGACAGCAAGTCTGAAACTCCTCCAACAACTCCCTCGTATCAGGGTGATAAGGTCTGGCAATCAATCTCTGGATAAGCAACTCCCTCCTACTGATGGTAGCTCGCAAGCCTTGAGCATAATCTTCCCAGGCACCTTCCCCAAATTCATCTTCAATTTTAGGCCTCTTTAGATCTGCTCTCAATTTATACTCCTCCAACGTTACAAGAGCTTCACGTAACTTGCGGTCGCTTTCGTATCGATGAGAGGATTCTCCTAGATCTACCTCATCCCTTACACGGAGTTGAGTCTTCAACTTGATAATCTGTTAGCGAAGTCCATCTTCTCTTTCTTTGTTGTTAGTCAAGATAGTGTTCCATTGTGCGTTGAACTTTGATATCTCTAAACGTGCTTTCTCTAGCTCCTTCTTTTTATCCTTGAGAATATCACTGGCGCTTTTCAAGTCTCGACCTACTCGCTCTCGAGCGCAAATCTCTTCTGTCAATTCCCTACCCATCTTGTTCACTATCTCTGTCTGCTTCTTGGATGAGTGGGTGGCCTGATTCTTTTCCCTTCTAAGCTGACTGATTTCCTTCTCCAACTCTTCGTTCACTCTACGCAGTTCTTCCTTTTCAGCCCATAGTTGATTGTACATCTGGATGTCGACTGTCGTTGGTTCTTCAACTACTAGAGGATATAAAGGCTCCCTGACTGGAAATGGTAGCAACAGTATTTCAACTCTCTCCTGGATCCATTCCACATATGGTCCATAGGCTCTACAATCGCTCTTGCCCAAAGAAGATTTTCCTTCACGGTGAATTTTACCCCAAGCCTTTTCCACTTTGATTAAGGTCTCAGTGTCAATTGAACTAGTGAAATACATAGATTCCTGTATTTCTTCTTCCTTCAAAGGTTCTCTTAGAGCATAACCAAATTGTCTAACTGCGAGAGCAGGGTTATAATTAATGCCCCCCTTTCTCCCAATCAAAGGAACATTGGGGAAACTACCACATCTGTAGACAATCTCCATACCTAAAAGGTCTCTGTTAAACCATACAATATTCTCAGAGGTTAAACCCATAAGTCTTTCTGACCAATCAGCAGTGTCAGAGATGTCAACAAAAGGACCAGACTTAGGTAGATGCGAAATAAACCATCTATACAGGAGAGGCACACAGCAGGAAACACTCTTCCCTCTTCTGTTCTCATTCTTATAGTGGACATAATGATAAACATCTCCTAAGAGTGTTGGCACAGGATTCTTGGAGGCGAAGATATGAAAGGCATCCAAGTCAACAAAATCCGGGATATTGGGAAACAATATTATGCCATAGATACAGAGGGCCAAGATGGCATTGAAGACAATCCAACATCCTTCTTTTGCAAAATGCTGAACTCTGCTCACCAAGAAAGGTAATGGGAATCCAGGTACTCCATTCCTCCAACTCATCTTTCCATCTAATTCATAAACATCCAAGTGAAGGGAGTTTGCTAACTTTGTCAAGTTGGGATCTGCTTCAGAATGGTAGAAAGGAATTTGTTCTAGAACTGGGATTCCTAGCAGCATGGCAAATTCTTCCAAAGTAGGCCTCAATACATATCCTGGGAAGGTGAAACATCGCAACTGAGGATCATAGAACTGGAGCAATGTATGAAGACCCCCTAACTCAAACAATGAAGCTTTACAGACATAACTCAGAATCTTCCCATAGTCTTTCTTGAAATCCTTCATCATACTGTGATCAGCTACAAAGATCAAATTGAGCAAGGACCATATATCTGGTGTTGGAAACTTGTACACTACTGTTCTCTTCAAGCTGGGCTTCATACTGGCAGTGGATTAGATTACTAGAATCAAGAAGAAAATATGCACCTGAAACACAAATACATGTCAATGTTAAAATGCAAATGAGTATGAAAATGCAATAGGGGATCAATATTGATGGGTTGCTGACTGAGATGAACCAGCACTTCGCTTTGGTGAGAAAAAAACACAACACTGATATAAGGAACCCCACTTTATCAAGGACCAAAAGTTCACACTGACGAGAAAACCGGGTAGGTTGAAGGCCAAGGTTTCCTGCATATCCCTCCCACTCACAGGTATGTACCTATCTATGATAAGGTTCAACATCCTATGCAGTCATCATCGTCACAGACTTTTGAGAAATGTTTACATGTTCACCATTTCTAGTTTGGCACCATAGTCTAACGAAGCGGCCTCACTTAGCTGACTCCCAAGTGAACGGTCCCCAGAGTCGACAATCCTCAGATCCAACATCCTCTCAACTGTCCGAAATAGACTGGAAAGGTAGTCATCAAAGAGAATCTCGTCTGAGCGCGAATTTTGTGAGGACTAGTGCATGCTTCCATACAGGTCCTCACTACTTTCCACTCTAATGTTATGGCTATACTCAAGCCTGGGTTTTGGCTTACCACACAATGGAACCATCCCACCCAACAACACAATAATATGATAACAATATGCGGAAAGTAAAATGCAAAATGTAGTAAAGTACAAATGCAACGCATATACACATATGCACACACCCAAAGATAAAACGCACAAGCGCTATGATTGACTCGCATAGGGGATGGGAAAATTCCCCAGCAGAGTCGCCAACTGTCGCATCGCTGCAAAGAGGGGCCGGCAAAGACAGAAGAGTTGCCATCGTTCGTTATTTATCCCAAAAGAGGGAAAGGAAATGATTAGAGAAAACCTATGAAAAAGGAAAAAGACAAGGTCATCGCAACCAAATCTTGGGTTCGGGAGTCGGTTACGCAAGGGGAAGGTATGAGCACCCCTCACGTCTGTTGTAGTCAATGGGATCCATGCTTGTTATCTATCTAAAAAGGTGTTAATCTATCAAAAGTTGGCTCACTAGGACAAAAGAAAAGAAAAGAGACTCGATAGAGCATCACCGTTTTATGCCTACGTATTCCCTCGTGCAATGGGAAAGTCAGAGTCAACGTAGTTCAGAAAACTACGGGTGAAGGTGGGGGAAGGTTGTTTGCCAAGACATCGTCGTCTTAAGCCTACGTATCCTTAGGTATGAGAAATCAGAGCAAACATAGTTCGGGAAGACACGACCACAGGTTGGTTCAAGTGTTTTAACTGAGTAGGGTTAAACCTTCATTCCAGCAGTTAGGGACGATACCTGTTTGCAGTAGAACCAAGACTTAACACACTCTTTCTGAAAATGATTTTCCAAACAATCCCGAAGGATAAAAAGGTTTGATTTTTTATTATTGTGTTTTTTTATGAAGTGACTCGAGTTAAGTTTGTAACTCATGTTGCACTAAAGACTATGACTTGAGAGTGAATACGTCGCATATTGCCCAAAGGGCATACGCTAAACACTCTAGACAGATTGAGAGGAGGCCCCCCCAACTATCATTCCTTAAGTACTTAAGGCTCGTAGTGTACAACACTTATTATCCGTTATTAAGTGTCTTAAGAGATTATGAGATGAGAAGAGAAGACACAAACTCTAAGGGGAAACTAATCAACCCTAATGTTGTCATGCAAGATGCTCCTAATGTTGGGATTAAGAGGGGAAAAATCTATCCTAATGTTATCATGCAAAGGATTGAACACCTAATGTCTCTCCTACTCCCATCTTAAACAGATAGGCTAGGAATCCTAAGGGATCATGGCAAAAGACCAAGTAAACAACAGACAATTCAATCACAGATGAAATGGAGAAAAGATAAGAATTTGACTTAAGCAAGTCAAGAACAATGCAAACATGGTATACAAAGATGAAATTCAAGACAAAAAGATGCAACAAAGACAAGTCAAGTGATTCAAACAAATTGACTTGAACACGTCAAAGAAAGAGTGAGATGAAATGGGAGAAGTTAGAACTCCTACAACCATTCAAACATGAATCACTAAAACAAAAGCCAAGCATAGAACATAAGTAAAGGCCATGATCAAATAGAAGATGGGAGAAAAGAGGCTTGTGTAGCAAGCATATGCAACATATCTCAACCAAATAATCCAAATTGATCATGTGAAAAAGAAGAAAAAGAAAAGCTAAAAGTGATACATCATTCAAGACAAACTCAAAGCATAAACATGAACACCAAATTGTCTTAAATAATGATCAAAACCCAAGGGGCAGAAGAGAAAACAAAAGAAAAAGGTTCAAATCAAGATGGCTAACAAAGTAAAAACAATATCCAAGTCAAGGCAAATGGAAGAACCAAAGTTCCAAACCATGTTCAACACTTACAAACGAGTGGAAATGCCTACCTTCCAAGTAACTTGTGAAACAAGTTACACAAGTGTATGACCTAAAAATGAAATACCATCACCTTAATCATGTCATAAATAAGCATCAAGACTAATAGGGTGCATATGGGATCCATGAGAGTCATTTCCCAAAGGAACTAGGTCAAACTAGTTTGTATGAACTTCCTCTAAGATGACTTGACTTGCAAGCTTCATCAAAAATTGGAAAAATTTTCAATAAAATCTAAATAAAATGCATAAAGTAACCAAGTCTAATAGGAAACAGAATACAAAGTTTCCAAGTCAAACTCAATTCAAGGCATCACCAAATAAATTGATTATCAAGGGTGCTCCACCTTATTGAGTACTAATTGAGGGGCAAGAAAAGTCAACTCCAAGTCAACCAAAAATTGATCAATCATGAACCAAATATACCCTCAAAGACTCTTCAATCTATCCTCTAAATGTAGAAGGAGTCTTGATCATAGGGGATTTAAATTGGAGGTTCAAATGATTATGATCCAAAGAAGACAACACTAAAAATACTTCCAATTGTAAAATTAAAATAAAATGGTAAATAAAAATAAAATCAGAAAATAAAATTATGGAAAATTAAATCAAGTCTTGAAATGTAAGAAAATAAATTTGTGGAATTTTCTAACCATTGGAAGTATTTTTAATAAAATAAAATGGAAACAGAAAATGGAAATAAAATAAAACAAATGGAGAAGGAAGGGGGTGCCATCAGCAATGTAAGAATACACTGAAACATTCACAATGACGCAATGGGCTTGAAAACATGGGGGGGGGTGCAAATATCACTAAGATTAGAGCCCAACCCAGACTCAAGCACACTCAGCCAAACACGTTGGCTTTCATTAAATGAGCTGGGAATGATTTGGAAAAATGGTTGGCTCAGAATAAGACAAGTCAATTCATTTGAATTTAAAAAGATGCGCCAAGGCCACCTCATCTCGTCCCTCTCCTTCAGACGCTAAAACCCTAGTTCCGGTCGTCTTCTCCGACTAAGCTTCGCCGAAGCAATCTTCAAAATTCCCAGAAATGAAAAGTAAGGACATCCCTCGACCCAGAATTTCATGTAGGTTACAAATCCAGCCTTACATTTTAAAAACAAACCCATTTACATGATGAATCGAGGGTAAAAAGTTTGAACATCACAAACTGAAACTCAACAAAAAGGCACAGAAAGTTATGCAAGCATAGCCTACCTGAGTAGGTCTTCAGATGTACACAGTATGACCCTAATGTATGCCTAAAATGAGACAATATAGCTTTGAAAATTATCTAGTAGAGTATGTCCACTACTACTTCAAAGCTTGCTGTAGAGCTTTCAAAAGATGCAGGTTGTCTCCATTGTACTTATAAGACTTAGATCCTAGCTTAGAAGCCCTTGAAACTTCCTTTAAACCTCTAACCAACTTTAAACAGGTAGGAATCAAAGTGGTTGCAGAAAGTTTTTCTTGCAAACAGAAGGAGTAGAATGTTGTAGTGAAGAGATTTTGAGATGAATTTGGATAAAAAGCTCAAGGAAGTGTTAGATTCAAAGAAAAGTTCAGAGGGAGCAAAGTAAAGCTAGGTTTGATTTTTCTCACAATGGTGGCTGCCTCCTCTAGGGTTTTTGATTTTTAGCTTTTATATGGGGTATATTTTTTATTAGAATCTATTCACTGTGGTTAAAACAGAAATGTGGCAGCTGGTACAAAATGAGAGTGGATTGATATGGAGGGTGGATCTTGCATCATGGCACGAATGAAAGCTTTTGATTGCAGATGTGGCTGAGTGGAGAGAAAATATCTGAGGGAATGTGATGATCAGGTTTGCCTTTCCTTCTTTGGGCCAAGATATTCCAAAAAAACCACACAAGGTTCACTCTTTGTTTGCCTTGTTTTGGTAATGTTTTGGAGTGTGGAAATGGAGCCTCATGCATGTGACTTGAGACAAAAGCAAGGTTGCAAGGCCAGGTTAAGAAACATGCCAAAATCATTCATGAACCATGCCTTGCAATGTTTCCCAAATGACCTACTTTGAGCCATCATAGCTTGCTGAATTTGGCTTCTCTTGATCAAAAATTGGACCCAAATGAAATCTAGTATGATGGGGAACACTTCTCATGTTGGAGAAAACTTGATTTGCAACTTGGAAATTCATGAAAATCGAGCTTGAATGTCATGCCTCAAAATCTTCCTTTACATAACTTAGAAAAATTCTAAGTTATGACTTTGAACATAATTTGAACTCCAACTTTGAATCCACATAATTTGAGCTTCGTTAATCTCATGTAAATGCTCTAGTAATGGATGAAAAGCTTGGAACATGATATATAACTTTCATGTTGGACAAAACTTCATTTGGCATCAAGAACTTGATGATAATTGCCTTAGAAACTTGGTTCAAAAATCTGTCCAAACTTGACAAATTTGATGTCTTTGAAAACCCTAACTTTTGAACATCATAACTTGAGCTCCAAACATCACACGATGATGAATTTGTACTCAAAAGAAAGCTCAGAGAATAAGGAATGACTTTGATGTTGGCCAAAAATCCATTTGGACACTTGATCATGAAGAAAAGTACCTTTGAAAATGGCTGATTCACACATGAAACTTTCCATAAATGGAAAGTTTCCAAAACCCTAATTTTCCAAAAATGGCAAGTTTCAAACTTCTTGATTTCTTTATGATCCCTTTGACATTCCTTGGTAAATTTTCAACCATTGGCCATGTTAAACATGAGGAACATGATCTTGATCTTAAAAAGTCAGGAGTTAACTTTTTCCTCTGCATAGTTGAGTTTTCCCACAAATTTACTTGATTTGCAATTGACTGACCAATTGAACCTCTTCTGGTTGAAATTGATGATCAATCTTCTACCTCTATACACCTTAGGACACATGGAGGATCATCTAACCCCGTCTTGCTCCAAGAAATAAGTCTAGGCTGATTATATGTGAAACCCCAGTTTCATGTCCTTTGTCTATGCCCTTTGCAGTTGAATTGAATGACTGTACAAGCTCCACAAAGACCCCTCAAGGTACACAATGAGATTGAAAACCATGTCTTCTCCAAAATAAAGATCTCATTAACCCTTTATGACCCTATGATGAGCCTTTGATAACCCTTAAGATAGGAGGTAACAACCACACACCAATCTCTCCCTTCAAAGAGCTTTGAAACTTCTCCATGATGATGAAACCCTGATGGCTTGTACAAATGCTCTGACTTGAGCTTGAGCAATG
Organism: Lathyrus sativus; assembly: GCA_963859935.3. Classification (NCBI taxonomy): domain Eukaryota; kingdom Viridiplantae; phylum Streptophyta; class Magnoliopsida; order Fabales; family Fabaceae; genus Lathyrus; species Lathyrus sativus. The sequence goes on from OZ012741.1 coordinate 491,860,881, forward strand.
AAACTCTCCTCTTAAATGGTACAAAAACTCTTCTTGATCCCATGTTAAGGAGAATATTATGCAAATGCAAATGCTAAAATGACATGAAACATAAGCCAAGTAAAGAAGAAAAGGTTGGTCAAATTTTGGGGTACAACAGTGGGCTTTAGCTTTAACTGAATATTCTTTAACATATCAACCTTTAAAGGATGTGAAAGGACAAATATTGGCTGACTTCATAGTCGACCACTCTATAAACGAAACTGATTATGTGGAGTTAAAGTCCTGGAAGTTATACTTTGATGGATCAAGCCATAGAAATGGAACAGGGGTAGGTATATTCATTATTTCTCCTGAAAAAATTCCAACCAAATTTAAATTTAGGGTCGAAGGGCCGTGTTCTAACAATGAGGCTGAATACGAAGCATTTATTGCTGGCCTCGAAATTTTGTTAGAATTGGGGGCAACTAGAGTCGAAATAATGGGAGACTCAGAGTTGGTTATAAAACAAATCATAAAGGAATATAAATGTGTTAAGGAAAATCTCATTGTATACTTTGTGGTGGCGAATAGACTGTTGAAGAAATATGAGGTGATGGCCATCCAACACATACCCAGAATAGAAAATCAGGTCACTAATGATTTAGCGCAGATTGCCTCAGGATAGACAGTGTCGAAGGAAAACCTTCAAGAAGTAATTGAGGCAAGAGGAAAGATATTGACGATTGGATTGTGCCCATCAGATTTAGAGACAACTAAGCTTGGGTGCCTAGATGGCAAAAATTTTGAAATTTTTGCCATAGATGGTCTAACAGATAAAGACTGGAGAAAGCCCATAGTCGAGTACATGCAAAATCCAACGGGTTCGACAGATCGAAGGGTCAAGTATCAAGCATTAAGTTACATGCTCATGGGTAATGAATTGTTAAAGAAGACCCCTGAGGGAGTCTTGGTGAAATGCCTTAGTGAAACAGAGGCATATTTAGCATTTTCGACAGTTCATAGTAGGGCCTGTGGAGCACACCAAGTTGGCCACAAAATGAAGTGGTTATTGTTTCGACAAGGCTTGTATTGGCATACTATGCTGAAAGATTGCATAGAGTTCGCCAAGGGTTGCCAAGAGTGCCAGATCCATGGCCTTTTAGAGGATGGGCTCTGGATATAGTGGGAGAGATTCGACCAGCATCATCAAAAAACCAAAGATATATCTTGGTTGGCATTGACTACTTTACTAAATGGATCGAAGCAATACCATTAGTGAATGTAGGTCAAGAAGACGTCATCAAATTCATCCAAAATCACATCATTTATAGATTTGGTATCCCAAAGACTATTACGACAGATCAAGGATCAATTTTTATCGGTCGAAAGATGCAAGAGTTTGTCAAAGAAATAGGTTTTAAGCTCTTGACTTCTACGCCCTATTATGCACAGGTAAATGGGCAAGTTGAAGTTGCCAACAAGGTAGTGATTGGACTCATTGAGAAGCATGTAGGAAAGAAGCCTAGAAATTGGCATAAGACATTAGACCAAATCCTTTGGGCATGTCGAACGTCACCCAAAGAAGCTACCAATACTACGCCATTTCGACTTACCTTTGGTCATGATGCAGTATTACCTGTTGAGATATGCTTACAATCTGTGAGAATCCAAAGGCATCATGAAATCCTTTCTCATGATTATTGGGCTATGATGATGGACAAACTAGTAGATCTGGATGAGGAAAGGCTTAAGGCCTTGGAGTTATTAAGAATACAAAAGAGAATGGTTGAGGAATCCTACAATAAAAGGGTTAAGTCTAAGCCTTTTCTATATGGAGAGCTAGTATGGAAAGTGATTTTGCCTATGGATCAAAGAGATAGAACTTTAGGCAAATGGTCTCCTAAATGGGAAGGCCCATTCCAAGTCATACAAGTATTCTCCAATGGTGCTTATGAAATTGAAGAATTAAACAAAGATAAAAGAATCTTGAAAGTAAATGGCAAATATTTTAAAAAATATAGGCCTATCTTTCAAGAGATTCATGTCAAAACATAAATTTCATTAAGAAGGCACAAAGGACAAAATAGGCCAAACGAGGCTAACATGGCATACCCAAAACAAAAATCAATACAACAATTCATAACGTAAAACAAGGATCAATCAAAATCCCTCAAATCAATGGACTTGGGGTATTCCATGTAATCCTCATCAGCTTCATCATCAGAATTGTTAGTACGAGGACGTTCTATCTTGGATACCTTCATTCTGGTTTCTTTCGTCTTCACGCAAGGGGTTGCTCCAGTGGAGGCCTCAGGTTTTGTGGCTTCCCTAGTTGTTGCCACAACAACATCTTCCTTTGAACCTTTTTCCTGGTCCTTGAGAGCGGGTTTTTCTGAATTGGTGTTCATACTTGCTTTGCTGAGTACAAGACGTGGTTTAGGAGAAAGAAGGATTTATAGAGGAAAGATTGGGCATGGATTGGTCAGTCAAAAGGTGGAAGTTTATTGGTATTGGGAGTATGCCTAAAAGGCTATGCTTTAAATACCATAATAAAGCTAAAAGCCTATGTTGTTGGAGCAATAAATGGAACTGGGAAAAGGCGTTTTTTCTAGAAAAAGGAAGAGGCCTTAATCACGAATTAGACTCAAAATTGAGGCCATAAAAATAACACGTTATCCATGTGCCATAAAAAAAACAACGTGTCGAAAGGCATAATATGACACAAATAATCAAGTTAAAAAGTAAAATATTGTCATTACATAAAGATGGCTCGAAAGGCCACAAAGGAAGCTTCAATTTGAGTTGAGCAAAACTATTCACGTGATGACTAAGGCGAGCCTCGCATAGGGATTTGTCGAGCCTGACTGCTGCAAGCTCTTTTTCCAACTTTTGGGTCGCATCAATGAAGTCAATAGTGTTCTTTAGCTCTTGGGTCATATCAGGGTCGCCAAAGCATTGCAACTCAAGGTTATGCTGTTCAGCATTAGAGATCTTCGTTTGAAGCTCCTTGATCTGCTGCTACCACGCATCAATGTCCTTCTGATTAGAAATTATCTCTTCTTGACATTGTTTGTGGGCAGCTTCCAAACGTTTGACCCTAGCCTCTGACTTTTGTGCACCAGTTCAGGCTGCACTTTCTCGACCAGCTGTAGCCTCGATTGTCTTCATGAGAGAGAGAGAGAGAGGAGCCGTCAAATTTTTGAAGATAAATCATCCACCTTAACTGTCAACTCTAGCAAGAAACCATGCACTTCTGGGCTAAGAGTAGTAAGATCCATTTTATTGAGTTGATCTATCAAAAAGAGACGAGATGTGGGGTCTGAAACTAAGACATTTTGGATATCGCCTCTGAAGAACATTTTCTTAATGGATTGGAGAATTGGACTAACAAAGTCATTTGAGGTAGGATGACTGGGAGGAGTCAAAGAAGCAGAAGCAAAACCAAACTTTTGCCCAAGGATCCTCTTAGCATATTCCCTAGGATTCGACCACTTGAGAGCTGCTAAAGGATCTTCAGGGGTCACAATGGGAGGTAGAGTTTTCTTCACCACAGGCGAAGTATGTTGAGATTTAGGACCAGCTTTGTCTTTTTCTTCCACCTCCTCTTCCTCTTCCTCTTCATCATTCTCTTCAGATTCTCCTTCATCTCCTTCTTCTCCTTCTTCTTCTTCTTTGTCCTTTTCTTCTTCTTCATCAACTCTCACTTCTTCCTCTTTATCGTCAGAGAATGGAGGATTGTGTGGATTATGAGTAGGTTCAGGATGCATTTCCTTTGGCTCTTTGTGAATAGATGGGTGTAGATTGTCATTTGTTAGTGGGTCTGAAGGAGTACGGGCTTGTTCGACAACCACCTTATCAGTGACCATAGGTTCAGCCTGATTGAGAGGTGGGGGACTCGAAGCATTGTCCTCCCCAGATTTGAAACCTTCAGTCTGAGCCTGCTGCGTGATGGTTGGCGCGAAAGGGGGTTTGTTTCCTACAGAAGGAACAATAGGTTGGTTTACCTCACTTAAGCCAGAGCCAAGATCCGAAGAAGGATGATAAGTTGGCTCACCTTGGATGTTGAGGGAATAAGTGGCAGAAGCACCTGAAACTTGAGGAGGATTGGTGATGGTGGTATCATCCTAAAAACACAAGTGAAAGAGAATAAGGCAAAGAAGGTGATTAACAAATATACATGTGATAAAATGTTGGTACACATACCTGAGCTAGTGTAGCACCAGGGTTAGCATTATCACCCCCATGGTCGCCAAAAGTTGACTTCGAGGTAACCACATGAGGTTGCTCTTCGACACCACGTGAAGTGGATATCAACCCAAGAATTTTGGCCACCTTCGATTGAGGTGGGCCAGTAGGTCCAGATACATTTATAGGTTTCTTTCTCTTTTTTACTAGAACCTCCTCAGGAGATTCATCAGCATCTGAGGCCACAATGATGGGAGCGTCCTTCTTGCCTTTCTTGGAAGGGGTCAAAGGTTTTCGCCCAGCCTGAGAAAGTAAATAAAGAAATAATACAAGTGTGAGAAATGAGTCACATAGTAAGAAAATAGGCAAAAGATATGATATATACCTGTCTGCCTTCCATTTCCTTGCCACTTTGAGAAGTAGCAGCCCTAGTAGACAGAGCTTTCCTAGGCATAGCTGAAAGACAGGAGATGATTGCCAGTTAAATATTGAGGGTTTAATGGCATATCATAAGTAAAAGGCATCAAACCTTCATATATGTCAGATTCGACACGAACGTCCTGAACCCCTATATGAAGATATCCTTTGAAACTGTCTAAAGTATGATTAGTCGGAACCACTCGCCGAGCCTTGGGTTGAGACTGTTGTCGAAGGAGTTTTAAATCCTCACCACAGATAAACCAATCTGGAAATGGAGGGGCAAGTGTTACTTCAAAATCAGCAGTAGGCAAGGGAGGGAATTTAGGGGGAAAAGGTTTAAAAGCTAATTCATAACGTTTCTCATGAGGAACGGTGGGAGGAATTTTTAATGTATCCAGTTTTTGCAAAAAGTTTCTTTTTAAAGTAACAGCAGCCTCATGAATGGTTCAGCTAAGATCATCTGGTCGATAAACAGTTTCAAAGTATTTCTGGAAAGCTTGAATTTCTTGGATATGAGCGAGCTTACTCTTATTCGTCTTGTCCTGCACATCAAGGAAAGCCTGGTCAAGTAGTGAGGAAAAGGTGGTAACATTAAGAAAATGCTAATGATAATGTTTCGACCACCAATGGTGGAAAGAGGAAGTGCATAAAAAAGAAGGTTCGAAGAACACAGGCGAAATCACTCCCCTCTTCTTGCTCAAATCAACGAAGATGTCAGCAATTATTTCTTCGTCGAAGCTGGAAGTATGAAGGATGATTTGTCCCTTCTTTTCATACAAGCACCTAGGAAAACTTTGAATCAACCCAAATTGACGAGAAACAAGGTTGGGTTGATACGTAATCAAAGATGCTAAACCTCTTCCCAAATTGAGCCTGTTAGCAATAAATATAGGAATTAAAAAGGCTTCCCAGATTGAAATAAATCCATCATCACCCTGCTCATGAGGAGTAGGAAATTTCCTTTTAAACCATAAAGGGCCAAACTTCCTTGCAGCAAAAGGTGCCATACCAGAAGTAAACTCATGGAGCTTAGCAAACATCAGGATGTAACTGGTGAATGCTCCTTTCATGGTTTCACCATCATCATTGGGAGTCAGCTGAACCAAACGAGGTCCTTCGATCCTTCTCCCCACGATCTCAGCAGAGGTTTCGTCAACTAGACCTTTCCTGGGAAGGCTAGCTTTTAACTTTGCATTAAGCCACAACTGAAGCAACCATAGAGGACCATTCAAAGACACAGAATCATGGGCCTCCATGCGCTTCAGTCGAGAAGCTATTTCACTCAGAGATTCATAAAGGTTCTCCATAATAAGTTTGCTCAAGCAGACACCTTTGTTATGATGGAGCTGGTTAGCAAGGGGCAGGTATTTTTTGACTACCTACAAAGATTTGGTATAGAACACGTATCTCGACAGTCGTATGGCGAGAAACGCCCCATGCTCTTCATCAGATACGCCGTTAGTGGTTTGATACAAATGGCATTTGATGAAATGAGTATAAGTGAGTTTGGAGTTGCGGATATTTATATAGTCTTCAACATCAACGTCAGGTCTGTAGGAGACACCATCAGGACGAAGGCCGGTAATATCGGCCACGTCGAAATGGGTTAGGGAAACCATCCGACATGGCAGGTGGAAAGTATAGTGAGTACTATCCCAAAAGTATAAGGATACCATCAGCAAGTTCAGACAATATGGAATGTTAGTCTTCGACAGCATTAGAAGGTCAAAATCCCCACATATTTCCAATGACCAGCTTTAACCTTCTCCATCTTTGCCATCCAAAGGTAAAAGTATTTAAGAGGACTAACGACTCTGACTAGTCGAGTACCGTCAGCAAGATATCCAAGGTTGAAAGTTGGCAATGGAGTCTCTTCAGCAGTATTGGTAAGGGGTGTAGGGAAGTTTTTTTGCCCTAACGACCTGGTTCTCTGGTAAGACGGCAAAAACTCATTCAGCCGTGCGTCAGAAATATCAACCCACGCTAAAGGACCAGAGAGCGTGTAGGGTTTACTCAAAGCAATTAAATGAATCATTACCTAAGAGTGGTAGATGCTCCTTGCAGCTTCAGAGGTGGGTTCCGACACACATTGACGATTCTCCACCAGTTGAGGGCCAGCTATGTTCGTGAAAGGAGGAATGGCTTGCTTGGATTGAGTAATGCGTCCCTTTTGGGTTTTCTTCTCCTGAACGGTAGATTGGGAAGATGCCATTATTGCTGAAAGAAGTGAAATGGTTTTTCTATAAGTTAGATGAAGAAAGCTGAAGAAGGATATAGGATGTTTGAGACTCTAGAGAGTGTAAAAAATTCACAAAGTGGTGAAGGGAGATATTTATAAGCGTTTAGAAATCCCAAAGGACTAAATCAACCGTTGAAGACAATCGGATAGTGGGATGCATGTTTGTTTTTGAAGAGAAGATGCGTATGAGCGGTTATGGTCAGACTGTAAATGTACGTTTTCAAGACAAAGTAATGATAAAAATGGCTGAAAAGACGTTTAAGGATTTATCATAATGGCATGATATCATAAGCGTGGAAGGAAAATAAATGAACAGTTAACCACTAAAACAAGTAGTGGGTGGTTTAGTCAAAGCCATGCAAAATAAACACGCGTCGAAATGGTGAAGGAAAAAATGACCTTCCTACCAAAACTGGCGAAAGGACATTATTTGGGGGCAATTTGTTAGCTCTCAATTTTCTCGCTAGTTGGTTTTAGAATCATCTCAAGTCAAAATGTCAATTTGAAACATGTGAACTTTTCGACACAATTAGGGAGCAATCCAAGTCGAAGAGGGGTGGACAAAGCTACTAAAAAATGCTAAGTGTTGGAAAGTGCTCGACAAGGGCCACGCTGAAGAGAACACACAGAAGTTACAACCAAAATTGGAGGGAAATATTAAGTGCTCAAAATTCAAACCAAGAGTGGACGAATGTGGGAACGATTGAGATAGTGGAAAAAGCGCCAAAAGGGACACTTTGTGAAGCCTCAACCGTCATTTAGTAGTTACTTTCTAGTACTATAAATAGTTTTTATTCTTATGTAATAACGGTGTTCATTCATTTTATACTAGTCACTCCAAACAACTCAAAGTACCAGCGCGTAGAGAAATGAGTTAGCGAGAATGTTTGTGATACAACACCAACCCTTTTTCCGTTAATGAAATTTACTTGTCTTTACCCTTTATGCGCCTTTACTTATTTTGCACTTTAACTTTCATCGTTTGCATTTAAATAATTTTACAAGCTTTTTCTGCGCTTTTACCTTCCAATATCCCCTAGTCGAACGTGGAGTTCACATTAGAGTTATTTTTATGCCATTTAACTTTTCTGCACTTTTAACCTTTCGCCCATTTATTTTCAAAGGTATTTATCTTCCTGCAATTTAACTTCCAAAAGATCTCTAGTCTAACATGGAGTTCATATTAGAATCTTTTGCACATTTATTTTCAAAGCACTTTACTTTCATGCACCTTTATCTTCAACGCCATTTACTTTACAAAGACGTTATAGTCGAACGCAGAGTTTGATTGTAACTTCTCGCCCTTTACTTTACAACATTTACTTTTAAAATCCTTTATTTTCAAAGCCTCCATAGTCGAACATGGAGTTAAGATTATAGTCTTTTGCATATTTATATTATTGCCTTTCTTTTAAAAGCTTTTACATTACTGCACCTTTACATTCTTGCCTTTTAATCTTCAACGCATTACATGCTTTCTTTTAATTATTGTTTTTAATCTTCAAGTCATCTTACTTTTCAAAAGATTTCACAATCGAACGTGGAGTTCAGGTTAGGGTCTTTTACATACTTAGCACATGTTCTAGGATTTAGCATGGTCGATCCTACGAGTTAGTTAATTTTATCAAAAATTGATAGACCAGCGGTTGTTTACCAAAATTCACAGTAAACAACCCTCTAAGGCCATTTTGATTTGGTTTTACCCAGAGAAGCCATCTATGAAGGAAAACATAGAATATTGAGCGGTGTTATCAACCAACAGGTTAATATGGGGATGCGGGAAATCATCTTTAGGGATTTCTCTGTTTAGATCTCTGTAATCGACACACATCCTGACCTTTCCATCTTTTTTAGGAACATGGACAATGTTAGCAACCTACAGAGGATAGTTTGTGATAGCAACAAAACCAGCGTCCAACTGCTTTTGAACCACTTCTTTAATCTTGACTGCCATGTCAGGCCTCATCCTTCTCAACTTCTGTTTCACTGGAGGACATTCTTTTTTGAGAGGAAACCGGTGTACCACAATGTTTGTATTCAGCCTGGGCATGTCATGATAAGACCAAGTAAAGATATCCTTATACTCACGGAGCATTTCTACCAATCTTCTCTTTACACCGTCTTCCAAAGCATCCCCAATTTTGACCTCTTTATTATAGTCTTCGGTATCTAGATTGATGACTTCAATATCCTCCTGATGAGGTACAGTGACCCTTTCCTCTTACTTTATAAGTCTGGCTAACTCTTCTGGTAGTTCATAGTCTTCATCAGTATCTTCTTCACCTTTAAAAATAGGATTATCAAAGTCATACTGAGCCATAGATGAAACAGAATTGAAGGTATCTCAAATAAAAGACTTGCATGATTGATGTTTATATTTATTATGAAATACAACAAACAAAACACATTGCCACTTTTATGTTAATAAAAATGCAAAAACAAAAAAAAGGAAAAATAGGGATCAAAATATTTGAATGCGAAAAACGTTCTTTATTTGATGATAGTGCAAATAAACAAAGAGGCCTCACAAACGGGTCACTATGTCTTGGGCAGAACAAAGGACTGAACATAATTAAAACAATGAGAATTACTCTTCATGGGTGATTTGAATGACATCCTTAGTAGTCCAATTTCATAACCTCTGGCCGGGAGCACATGGACAAATCCAAGCATCCATGTCGCAGTCATTATCCCCTTCGTCATCCTCAATAGCATGAATTCAGTAAAAAATGACTCCACCGCTGGTGAATCTGATAGGTCCTCTACCTTAGAGGGTCTTGTGATGAGCTGGAGGGCTTGTACCATAGACCTAATTTGTCTTTCTTGAACGTGCTTCCTTGAACGAATACATTGAAACCTCTAGACCTTTAACCTCCACAGGAGGCTTCTCTTGAATTCGTACAGCTTCAAAGGCTTGACAGAGAGTTTCATGGATTTCCCCATCCACTTCCACATACTTGAATGTTGACAAATGACTGATTATTATATCCTCCTCCCCAAAAATAGTTATTATCTTCCCTTCCATCATATACTTTAGCTTTTGATGTAGAGTTGGCGTTACTTCCCCTGCAGCATATATCTAAGGTAGGCCTAGTAAACAGCTATACTCCAGTTGAATGTTCATTATATAAAATGTTGCATCAAAAGTTTCAGGCTCTATCTCAATTGGCATGGCTATCTCCCCAAACACCGATCTTTTGGAACCATCAAACGCTCGTACCACAAGATCACTAGGTTTACAGATTAAGCCTTGAGTATCTAACTTCACTAATGCCTTCTTCGGCAACACTTTGAGTGAAGATCATGTATCAACCAGGACATGTGACAATAATGATCCTCTACACTCCATAGAAATATGCAAGGCATGGTTGTTATTCCTCTTGGCAGAAGTCAAATCTAGATCAGTGAAGCCCAAACCATTTCCAGCATTAATGTGTGCTGCTACTCCCACAAACTGATTAACAGAGATCTCCTGGGGCACATAAGATGAATTCAAAATCCACAACAAGGCATTATGGTGTGCTTCAGAACATAACAACAAAGATAAGATGGAAATTTTTGAAGGATTTTAATTCAAGTGGTCCACAATTTTATAGTCACTCTTGCGGATTAATCTCATGAGCTCTTCAACGTCCTTAAAAAAGGAATTATCACCATCCTGTTGCTACACAATATCTTTAACGACTGCTTTCCTTTTACCTTTATCTGTCTTGTCAACAACAACCTCAGGTTGAGAAAAGACTCTTCCACTATGGGTAATCCTTCCTGCACCAATTATATTATCAACAATAGAACCCATACTCGAAGAACCAATCAATTCTTACTTTTGTCTAGTGTGAAAATCCTCAGCCCTATAATTCTACGGGATCGCCTTGGTACTTTCATACGATACTGGACCTGGCGTAGTGATGATTACAGGTGCTGGCCTCGCTGGCACTGAAATATTAATAGTCCTGTAAGGACTCGAGATCATAGAGATATTGTTTCTATCATCACTAACCTTGTCATTAACATCTTCCACAACTCTATCAAACTGCAAATAACTGTCATCAATCATTTTATGAACACTGCTTTTTAGAAGACAACAACCCTCGGGTCTTAATTCACATTCTTGACAACCAACAAAACAACCTAGGAACACACCCCCTTTCAATAGTCTGTCTTTCACAAAACTCAACGGAGTCTTCAAATCATCAACATCAGTTACTAAATTCAGCCTTTCCCCATCAATAATAGCATTTGTTCTGGCTACTCCATGGTTCGACATGGGATTCTGATTAATATTGGGACCCTCATTAGTGAAATTGATTACTTTGGAATCAAGCAGATCCTGAACTTTATGCTTAAAAGCTTTGCAATGATCAATGTTATGACCCGGAGCACCATAATGGAATTTACATCTAGCATTCGCATCATATTCGGGTGGAGAATTTCCGGTAGGAGGCGCCAGAGTCCTCTTTTGAATCAACTTTAGCTGAAGCAGATGCTACAACAACTGAAAGTATGGCATAGGTGGGGTTTCAAACTGTCTACCTTCCATTCTCTGCATATTAGGGTAACGACGGGGAGCATTAGCCTATTTTTGAGGTGCATCCAGGATGGCTACAGTAGCAACTTGCTGATTGTAGTGTGATTGGGCTCTGCCTTTACCTTTATAGGAAGAGATAGAATTAGAATCCCCCTCTCACTTCTTCGAATTTCCTGCGTACGACTTCTTCACTCCTCCAGACGAGGAACCACTTTCGTTATAAATCTTTCCAGTCTTAGTACTGCTCTCAACTCTTTCACCGGTCATCACTAAGTCTGAAAAATTCACTGACATGCAACCGACCAACTTCTCATAGTACGTCTCAGGCAGCATAACCATAAACATATCTATCAGCTCCCACTCCAACATTGGAGGTTGAACCCTTGCAGCCAAGGCACGCCATCTCTGGGCATACTCTTTGAAGCTTTCGTTAATCTTCTGAGACAAATTTATAACTGCACCCTGTTTGACGCCATGTCACTATTTTATTGGTAATGACGAATAAAGGCTTTCGCAAGATCTCTCCATCTTCTAACATGAGTTCTCTCCAGCCCGATGTACCACTCAACGAGGGTGCTGCCAAACTATCCTGAAAGAAGTTCATCAGGAGCTTCTCATCATCAGAATACGCATACATCTTCCTGTAATATGCACATATATGAGTTTTAGGACAGGTATTCCCCTTGTACTTGTCAAAGTCTGACACTTTAAACTTTGGAGGAATTCCTACCCTTGAGACTAAACCAAGGTCTGACATGTCAAGACCTAATGAGTTTTGGTTCTCATAAGCCTCCATCTTCTCTTCAATCAACTTGGATCTTTTTTCGGCTTCTGACGGAAGACCGACGTCCATATCACGCATTGAGAAGACGTCCTCTTGACGATCTTCGTCCCAATGTGGGCCAGCATCCCCATGCACCGCACATACACTTACACCACCGACACCATTACCAGGGCCATTAAAAACGCCTCTGCCTAGAAGCACAACAATAGTATACCCATTATCCCCTTGAGGATCGGCATCACTCCTAGGAGGAGGGACCAAACCAATTCCACCATGCAAAACACCAACTTCATTAGCCTGTGCAATTAGAGGTTGGAACAGAGTTCTCAAATGTTCCTGTCCGTTAGCTACGTTTTGCATCAGTTCCATAAAATGCATCATCAAAGTCATGACTTCCTGAAGCTCAGCTTTTACTTGATCCATGTCTCTCTGTTGATTCCCCCGGGTTGAATATCCATGGAAACTGAAATTTGCAATCCTGCTGATGAGAAAAATCCAAGCAAAGATAAGAATAAAGCCATTGAGAACACCTATCATGCAAATTATTATGCTAATGCAAAATGCAAACATGTTTATATATTTCAGGGAGATCTCCCCTTTGATTCCAGTTTTACAAATAAACGATAGAGATAGACAGAAAATCAAAAGCTCTGCTCATAAATAAAATGAGGATAACAAGTCAGTATATACAATCCACAAATAAGAAAGATAACTGAATACAAGAGCCAAAGATCTTGACCAACAAGTTTGGTGATGATCAGATACAGGAAAGAAAAGAGCTATTGAGACATATCATCAACTAAAGATAACCATCCCCGTCCACTGTGCTCCTTGCACCAAGTCTGGGCTTCCTTGAGCAGCTTCTTCATGTCTGGATGCTCTGGTCTTGCAATCAATTCCTGGATAAGGACGTCTGTTTTGTGTATAACGTCTCTCAGAAACTGACAATAATATTCCTAAGCACCATCCCCAAAGACATCTTCAAGCCTAGGCTTCTTCAACTCTACCCGAATCTTAAGCTCTTCAAAAGCTGATAAGGTCGCTTGTAGTTTCTTCTCACCTGCGTATCTACGAGATGACTCTACCACGACTTCTCTCTCTTTGATCTTGAGTTGCACCTTTAGCTTATCAATCTGATTGCAAAGCTCGTCTTCCCTGTTGTTGTTGGCAGTAACTATAGCGTCCACTGATCATTGAATTTGGATATCTCCAGATACACTATGTCCAAATCCTTCTTTCTATGATTCAAGAGGCTACTAGTACTCTTCAAAACTTGGCAAACTCTCTCTCTCATTATGATCTCATCCGAAAACTCCTTCTCCTTCTCCGTCAATGTTTTTGTCTTCACCTTGGCCAAGTATACAGCTTCACTCCACTCATGCTTTAGCTGACTGATTTCCTTTTTCAACTCTTCATTCTCTTTGTGCAGTTCTTCTTTTTCTGCCCAAAGCTTGTTATACCTCAGGATATCAATTTCCGTAGGCTGCTCAATGACCAATGGATATAAAGGTTCTCCAATAGAGAAAGGAAATAATACTTCCTCAACCCTTTTCTGGATCCATTTCACAAAAGGACTGTAACCTCTACAATTACCTTTACCCAAGGAAAGTTTCCCCTTATTATGAATTTTACCCCACACATCAACAATTCTCTTCAGAATATCAGGGTCAGCTATACCAGTGAAGTACAAAGAATCTTAAACATCTTGGTCCTTTGGTGGTCCCCTCAAAGCATATCCAAATTGTCTAATGGCAAGAGAAAGATTGTTGTTAATCCCCCCTATTCCTTCCCATTAACGGTACATTAGGGAAGCATCCACAACTAAAAATGATGTTTTGACTAGAAGATCTCGGTTAAATCAGACAATATCTTTGGTAGTCAAGCCCATCATTCTTCTTGACCATTCAAAGGAATTCCTGGAATCAACGAAGGCTCCAAAATGAGGAAGTTGATATATAAACCACTTGTGGAAAAGTGGTGTACAACAAGAAACTATATTTCCTCTTCTCTTCTCGTTCTTGTAATGCATGAAATGGTATAGATCTCCTAAGAGCGTTGACACAAGATTCTTGGATACAAAGAGACGAAAAACACTCATATCTACAAAGTCCAACGCGTTGGAAAACAACATAATGCCATAAACACACAATGCCAATATGGCATTTAAAAAACCCAACAACCCTCGCTGGCATATTGCTGAGCTTTCTCCACCAAGAAGGATAAGGTATATCCTGAGACTTATATACAATGATCTTCTTTCTGTCAACCTCCATCTGTATACAAAACCAAATAACCGGAATCAAAGTCGAGACAAGAACCTGAAAGTACATAAACATGCAATGTTAAGATGCATAAGATTATGCAGATGCACATAAGGGATCAAGGTATCCAATGCTCAAGATAAGCTATTGTGCTATTGACTGAACAGAACCAGAACTCTTCTCTGATAAGAAACCCAAAAAATCATAACACTAAGGTGCTAGAAAACCAGAACACTCAAGATCAAAAGTCTGCTCTAAAGAGAAAACCAGAAAACTGGGTTGGTTGAAAGTCAAGGTTTCCTGCAAAAACCCATCCCCTCTCACATGTGGGTTCTAGTCTTGGACGACATGGCATCCTATGCAGATTATCACTATCACGGACTCTCAGATCAAGAAACGATGATACGCTTAACATTTCTAGTTTGGCATCATCGTCAATCGAGGAGGTCTCAATTGACTTCCCAATAAACGGTCTCTAGAGTTATAAGCTTTATAATTCAATACCCTATCATCTGCACCGGACACACAGGATAGAGTATCTCTAGAGAAACCCTCATCTGGACGTGAATTTCGTGTCAACTACATATGGTCAGATGCCACGTAAGCCACACTACTCTTCACTCTAATCCTAGGTGTATACTAAAGCCTGGGTAGTGGGCTTATCTCTCATGGAACAACCCACCCAACAGTAGCAATATATGATAATAATAATATGCAATAGTAAAATGAAGATGCAATAATATACAACAAATAATATACATAAAAGAAAATAAATGCACAAAAGTAAACACCCAATGAAACAGAAACAGACAAACACTAGGATTGACTCGCATAGGGAATTGTTTTCCCTAGCAGAGTCGCTAGGTGTTGCAACTGTGAAAAAACTGGTGAAAACAAACAGAAGAGTTACCACCATTTATCCCAAAGGAGGGAAAGTAAATGACCGAAGAAAACCTAAAAGTAAGAAGAAGACAAGGTCATCATAACCAAATCATGGGTTGGGACTCGGTTACGCAAGGGGAAGGTATGAGCACCCCTCACATTTATTGTACTCAACGGGATCCATGCTTGTTGTCTAATCAAAGGGTGAGTTATCTAAAAGCTACTACTAAACGGAAGTCGGAAAAGAAAAAGAAAAGGAAACTCGACAGGACATCATCGCCCTATGCCTACGTATTCCCTCATGCAATGGGAAAGTCAGAGTCAACGTAGTTTGGAAAACTACGGATGGAGGGGGGAAGGTTGCTCGGCAAGACATCGCCGTCTTGTGCCTACGAATCCTCATCTGGTATGAGATATCAGAGCAAATGTAGTTCGGGTAACGAAACCACAGGTTGGTTAAGCGTTTTTAATAAGCAACATTAAATTCCAATTCCAACAGTTAGGGTCGATGCCTGTTTGCGATATAACAGAAAAGAAACAAACTCTTTTCTAAAAAATGTTTGAAGAACAAATCCCAATGGATAAAAGGTTTGAAGTTTTTTTGTAAGTTTTAATGAAGTGAATTGATTTGCTTTGTGATTCACGTTGCACTAAAGACTATGATATAGGAAAAAATGTGTCGCGTATCGCCCCAGACGGGACGTACACTAAACACTCTAGACGAACGAGAGGAGACCCCTCATTCATCATTTCCCATATGCTTAAGGCTCGTGGCGCACAACGTTCATCGTCATTATTAAGTGTGTTAGAAGTTGTTTTGAGATGAGATGAGAGAAAGATGCACGGAAGGTCTAAGGGAAACTCGGCCTTAATGTTGTCATGCAAAGTGGCCCTAAGGTCGGGATGCGAAAGGAAGTTTTATCCTAATGATAGCATGCAAAAGATGGACCTAAGGCTGAGGTTAAAAAGGACTAACCTACTTGTTATCATGCATGGATTACACTCCAAATGTCTATCCTACTCCAAGATTAATTAAAAATTAAGTTGGACTAGAAGGCCTTAAGGGAGCATGCAAGGACACAACAAAAACAAGAAAACAAGGCAAAAACAGCAGCTACAACAGCGCTTCCTACACAAAACAATAATAAAATCCAGCAAGGCAGCACAACATCATTCAACAGCTACTAATTCAGCACAAAAAGCAGGTGTAAAAGGCAGGCAACATACAAAACATGTAAATTCAGAAAAGAACAGCAGTAGAAAATAGGGCAACAAGCATGCTTTAACACAATCAAGATGAACAAACATCAATCATGAACAAGTATCAAGCAAATATGGACATGCATTACCAATTAAACACAAATGTTCAACAAGTTTGTATCATCAAGAATTCAACAAGAATAACATACTTTTCACATCAATTAAACAATTCAAACGATTATGCAACAAAAGGAATCAGAAGCAAATACGAGCATGCATCACAGATCCAACAAGATAATCATCAACCATCAACAATTAGCATGATACCAATGAGCAAAAGAAACGATCATCACATCAAGCAACAACATAAGCATTTCTAGCATTTATCAACGAAAACCAAAATCCACACATTAAAGAATCACAATCAAACAATCAAGCATGATGAAACAAGTCAAAAACAGTCCACACATATGCATCATATCAATCCATGAAGGTTAGAGGTAGAAAGAAATCAAAACATGCTTGAAAACAACCAAAAATCACATTCTGATCCAGTGTTAATAGATTAACCATATGCATTGCAAATGTGGTTAATCGATTAACCACTTGAAAAAGGCTGAAAATACAGTGGTTAGTCGATTAACCAGTTTTGAACTGCAACTGGTTAATCGATTAACACTGCACCAGAAGTAGGAAAAACAACAATTTAAAAGCACTTCCAGCAAGTAATCAATTATGCAATCATCCAAATGATCATGTAATCAATTATGCACGAATTTAACACCAAAAATCAGTGATCAAACATCAATCAAATTTATCCAAGCATTGAGATCACAAATCACATAGATCAAATCATCAAAATCAATTAATATTGAGGATCTACATTTTGATTATCCAAATAAACTCAAAACAGAAGTGGATCTAGAATTAACCAACATTCAAAGTTGAGATTTGCTTTGGTAAGTATTGTTATACTGCAAAATGATAGATCCAAGCTAGAAACCCAAGAAAGCTTCAAGATCCAAGAGCTTTCTTGCAAGAGAAGTGAAGAATGAGCCAAATTAAGCCAAAATTGATCCAAGAATCAGTTATAAGCTTGCTTCCAAAACTAGATCCATACCCAAATGAAAATGAAATGATGAATTGGAGTTGATGGAGATGAATTATGGAGGTTAAGCTCTAGAATTCAAGGATTCCAATGAAGAATCAAAGAATTCAATTGAAGGAGCTCTAATGGAGTTTTGTAGTGTGAGGGAATTGAGAAAAAGTTGAGAGAATTTGGGAGCAAATTCTGAAAAATGAAGAGTGAATGAGTGTGAATTCTAAATTATGGTGAGGTTTGGAGTGTATTAGCTTAAATAAGCTTTTGGTTAGGAATGAAAATTGTGGTTTTGAGTGGGTTTTGAAAATTGGAACGAGAATTTGGAGGGAAATTGGATTGGTTTTGAAAATAAATCAAAATTGGAATGATTATAGATCCTTCTACTAGTGTAAAAACCAATTCACAAATGATCAAAATGGACTCCAAAAGTGGCAGCATTGAAAATGCACGTATCTGGGCAAAATTTACTTTGGTTAATCGATTAACCATTTGCTAGTGCAAATTGGTTAATCGATTAACCCTTTAAAATTTTGGAAAATTGCGCCATTCTGAGGGAAACGTGCATACTCGTCTGTTTCCACCCGTTCTAAGCCACGTTAAGCCTCTGGAACTTGTTTTTTGATATTGTATCTGTGAAAATTCCTGAAATAACTGGTGAACTGTCTTCTGTGCTAAAAATAATCTGCTGAATAAAATCGAATCGAGCACTCGATTGCTAGGCAAAATAAATGCCAAAGCCTCTGATGCTTGATGTTTAAAACCTTACAATAAAAGAGAACCTTAAGCCATAGAAACACCTTAATCCCATGTCTCAAGAACCAATGCATTGATATGAAGAAACGCAAAATGCAGAGAAAAACATGCCAGTTATGGACAAAATGAAAGGGAAAATTTTGGGGTGCTACACAAACAGACAAAGAGGATAAACAGAGGGTGAACAAAACATCACAACACCACTGAAAGTAGTCGGCTAATATCAACATGCTGGAGACATTACTAGAGATCCTGCTAGGATTTTAGTTGAAGAAATCTTGCAAGAGATAAGCAAAAGCCATCAAAGGAAAATAAATCCTACTACAAGGCTCAAATATCGCTGAGGAGAGGCAGATACTGCTTGGGGAAAAGCCCAAAAATCAATCTTCAATAATCAGTAATCCACAAAGAGGATAACAATATCAACTCTGTTTCAAGGATAGAATATAAATTGTTGGGAACATCAACCCAAATCTTTCTGACCACATCCTGGGGATAAGAATTTAAAAATCAATCGAAATCCGCTTCAAAAGGGATGGAGAGATCTGCTGTGAAAAATAATGGATTCGCTGGAGGATTGGAATCATGTAAACAACTACACAAACTCCACTAGGGAATAACACAACTCTTCTGGGGAAATCATAAAAAGTTCTCTAAGGACTATCCAACTCTGAAAGAAACATCTTGGACTTGTCAGGGGAACTAAAAGTTAACATTATGGCAAAAAGTCAAGTCGTGGGGGATTTTAAATCAATACCTAACAAAGGTGAGAGAAAATCCGACAGATGACTACTATATTAACATAAGAAAGCAACACTGCTCTTTGCTTGGGAAACATCCAAAGTAATTACGCATAACCTCTACTAGGAATTAGCAAGAACAAAGCTCTGCGTTGGCATTAACACCAAGGAGAGGTGGCTCTCAAAACCGCTCAACTTCCTGACCATAACCTGGCTGGATGAAGGAAACATACTCAACTGGAGAAAATTTGAATCAAGACTTAGCTGGGGAAAACCGAACAACACCTGTCTGGTTATCCATTGGAACAAAACTCTGCTAAGGAAATATTAACAAGCTTTACTAGAGAAACACCAACATAAATCTACTAGGGAGCTGTCAATAAATTCTACAAGAGGAGCAAGAAAGAATCCTGCTGAGGAAAACATCAACAAACTCTATTGGGGAGAGTATCGACAAGAATAAACTTTGTTGAGGAAAACACTAAGTTTTGCGCTTCGAGATTTTACCATTCTTGGGATAACTGTTGACATTCCTTTTTATATTCATAAGTCGAAGGAATTTTTTTTTTATAATTTTCAAACAATTATTCACATTTTTTTCAAAAATCATCATCAAAAATAAAATGAAACTCTGTAAACATGAACAAAATAAGAATTGCAAATAAAGAGGCAAAGGCCTAAATTTTATTGATAGAATGGTAGTCCCCAAAAGGCATAACTCCATGGATCATTACAAAGTTTGAGAAAGGGTAAATACAATGGAAGAGGGTACATTGAATTACAATGACCAATATTCTCCCTAACAACTTTGAATTCCACTGTGCTTGATACTTCGGTTGAGGATGATTAAAGTAAAGTCCTTGATAGGAAACGTTGCTTCAAGTGATCAAGACTAGCCAGACACAGTTACTTGCCATAATCCCTAACTTTTGCCTAGATTGCCCCTTCGGGTTTTCAATCTACCAGGATGATTATTTATGTTTTTGTCTCTAATTTTTTCCTGGATCACCCTTTCGGGTTTTCAATCCACCGAAACGCTCATTTTTTCCTAAGTCGCCCTTTCGAGTTTTCAACTTAGTGAGCTATTCTTTTATACTTTGCGATAAGTATTTCTTGACTGCATCGGCATTCACAGGACGAGTGAACTCTTCCCCATCAATAGTTGTAAGAATTAATGCACCGCCAGAGAAGGCTCTCTTAACAACATATAGGCCTTCATAATTAGGAGTTCACTTGCCCCTAGAATTAGTAGTAAAACTCAAGATCTTTTTGAGCACGAGGTCACATTCTCTAAACACACAAGGTCGAACCTTCTTAGCAAAATCTTTCTTCATTCTTTGTTGATACAATTGGCCATGACACAAGGCTGTCATTCTTTTCTCTTCAATCAGATTCAACTGGTCGTATCTACTCTGACACCATTCAGCCTCAGACAATTCAACTTCCATCAAAACTCTCATAGAAGGGATTTCAACCTCTACCAGGAGCACTGCTTCCATGCCATAAACAAGAGAGAAAGGGGTTTCCCTCGTTGAAGTCTAGACGGATGTACGATACCCATGCAAAGCAAAAGGGAGCATACAATGCCAATCTTTGTATGTAACAACCATCTTCTAAATGATCTTCTTAATGTTCTTATTAGTAGCTTCAACAACCCTATTTATCTTAGGTCTGTAAGGAGAAGAATTATGATGCTCAATCTTAAACTCATCACATAATTCCTTCATCATCTTGTTATTCATATTTGACCCATTATCAGTGATAATCTTGCTTAGAACGTTATATCGACAGATAATTTGGTTCTTGATAAACCGGACCACTACTTGCTTGGTCACATTGGTATATGATGTCGCTTCAACCCATTTGGTAAAATAGTCAATAGCCACTAATATGAAATGGTTTCCGTTCGACGTTTTAGGATCAATCATTCCAATCATATCAATGCCCCACATGGAGAAAGGCCATGGAGAAGAGATAACATTGAGAGGAGTTGGAGGTGCATGAATTTTGTCAGTATAAATCTGGCATTTATGACACTTCTTCACATATGTACAATAGTCAAATTCCATTGTCAGCCAATAGTAACCTGCCCTTAACATCTTAGCCGTTGTATGTCCATTGGCATGGGTACTAAAAGATATTTCATGAATTTCTTTCATCAACATGTCTATATCATGCTTGTCTACACATCTGAGCAAGATCGTGTCATAATTTCTCTTATACATCACATGATCATTCAAGAAGAAACTACCAGCCAATCTTCTCAAAGTTTTCTTATCCTTCTTAGATGCCCCAAGTGGGTATTCTTGATTCTGAAGAAAATATTTAATATCATAATACCAAGGTTTATCATCAACAACCTCTTCAACTGCAAACACATGAGTTGGTCTATCAAGACGCATAACATCAATTTTTAGCACATCATTCCACCGATTTACCACAATCATGGAGGATAAAGTCGCTAAAGCATCTTCCATTCGATTCTCTGCTCTGGGTATATGGTGAAGCTCAACCTTATTGAAGAAAGTTGCCAATCTTCTTGCATAATCGTGACAAGGAATCAAATCAGGTTGACGTGTCTCCCACTCCTCTTTAATCTGATTAATCACCAGGGCTGAATCTCCATATGCATCAAGGATCTTGATTCTTAAAACAATAGCTTCTTCCAATCCCATAATACATGCTTCATACTAAGCCGCATTATTTGTGCAAGTGAACACCAACCTTGCGGTGAAAGGAATATGAGAACCATGAGGAATAACCATAATTGCCCCAATATCATTGTCAAACTCATTAACAGCTCTGTCAAAAATCAAACCCCATCGGGATCCAGGCTCAAGCCCTTCTTCAGGTAATGGTTCCTCACAACCTTTAACCTTTAGATACATCACATTCTCATCAGAAAAATCAAAACGGATAGGTTGATAATCATCAATTGGATGGTGTGCCAAATGATCAGCCAATAAGCTTCTCCGAGATCATTGAACATCTTGATTTGGAAACTATCAAGTCCCATGTACTACGTCAGTATAGCACCGGTAAGACTATCTTGGAAATAATGAATCAGTAACTGGTGGTTGTCAGTATGGGTGGACATCTTTCTGGCATACATGACCAAATGGCTTTATGGACAAGTGTTCCCTTTATATTTCTCAAAATTTAGAACCTTGAACTTAGAATGAATCTTAACATTTGGCACAAGATAACTCTTTCCCTCTTAAACCTGCATCTCAGCAAATTGATCTTGAAAATCATCCATACGATCATCTAAACTCTCGCTCGAAGCAATGTGAAAAATTGATTCTTCAGCATAAGGCATAGTGTGAACTACGGGTGGTGGCACAGGTACAACAGTAGGAATAATCGAAATCTCAGTAGTAGAAACAACATTAACCATGGGAGGTGGTACAGTTATAACAACAGGTACTCTTAAACCTTCAGAAGCAGGAAGTTGATATCCCTCTGGGGAAAAATTGAGAGGCATTCCCCAAGGAAAACCAGGAGGCATCTGATGTTGAGAAGCATTAACTGGGGCCACAGAAATGGGTGTTGATAGGATCTCTGAAATCACAGTTCTCTGTACAGGAGAAGGAGGAGGCGATGGTGGTGGATGATTCTAAGCAACCACCAAAGATTCCATCGCAGCAGTGATTCTTTCCACACTATCCTTCAGAGTTGTCACTTCCTCATGAAGCTCGGGGTTTTCTTGTTGAACTGATCCATCTTTTTCTTGAGATTAGCTCGAGTGTTGTAATGATGCAGCAACTTGGCTGAACAAATACCAAAAGAAACAATAAGACACCTGGAAAAGGCAAAACACAATGCATAAGATGTGAATGCAAATGCAAATGCAAAAGGCAAATGTTTCAATCAGCTTTCAAGGATCTTTAAGATATAAAGAAATTATATACATCGTAAAGAAATAACACTTTTTGAAATACTAATAAACATCTCATTTCATTGAATATTGGAAAAAACTACACTTGGAAGCACAAGTTACATAAGATCAAAATTCAATAAGAAAAAGCTAGATCCTAAGGATTATAAGGAGCACCCGATGATGATCCGAGCTGATACTTCCTTCGGAGTCTTTTAATCTCTCTCTCATAGTTGTCCTTCATGATGATCTTCTCTAACACGAGCTGATCCACAACACCTTTCCAAGCATCAGAAGTAGGAGGATATGATGGTGAAGTAGTAGAGGAAAATAAATCCTCTCCATTTCTCTTCACAGCGCTTCGCTCAAGCAATTCAATCAAGTCATTTTCTCCTTCATCTTCTTTTGCAACTCCGTCTTCTTCTTCAGAAGCATGAAACTTACTTTCCCACATCTCTTTCTCTTGCTTCATCTTGGACAAAGCATCTTGAAGAGTCTTTACATCATCAGAAGAAACAGGGAGTGGTGTAACGACCATTGTAGTCATGGAATTCTCAAAAGGATAAGGCATTTTGAGCTCCTTAGACCTCTTCTTCACCCAAAGCGTATAAGGTTCCAAGGCGATGCAAACTTGTATTCCAAGCTCTCCTTTACTCATACTGTGAATCTTAGCCTAAGCATGAGCCATTCTTCTCTTCAAACCAACAGAGTCATTTCCTCCTTGAAAAAACAAACCCTCTAATAGAAGATTTTCAGGCTTATCTTTCAACATATAACCAAGTTGACGGTGAGCTAAACTCGGGTTGTAGTTAAATTCACCTTGTGTTCAAAGAAGAAGAACATTGGATAATTCCCCACAACTATCAATAATCTAGACATTATCATAAACAGAAAAGACCAAGTAATGTCAGCATGAGTAAGGGACATGATCCTCTGAGACCACCTTAAACAATTCTTGTTCTCCCTAAAAGCAGATGATTATGGAAAGTACGAAATAAACCACTTATATGTCAGAGGTGTGCAACAAATAATGGTATTGTTCCCCTTAGAAGTCCTACTATAGATGGAGAGATAGGTGTCACCAAGTAAATTCGGAACAGGGTTCGCAATCAATAAAATCCTAATAGTGTTAACATCCATAAAGTTATCAACTTTAGGGAATAAGACTAGTCCGAAGATAAGCAAAGAAAATATAGGCTCAAATTCTAATGTGCTACCAGCGTTAGCAAATAAAGTGTCTTTCCTAATCAAGAACTTAGAAGTTAAACCCTTGATGCCTCCCTTAAACATCAAATTAGCATATATATCAGATTTCGTCAAATGGGTGGCTGCAGCAATATCTTGGGGTTTAAGAACTTCCTCCAAACCAATATAATGAACCTTATCAGAAAATGGTATACACAACAGATAAGCATACTCCTCCAAGGTTGGCATGTGCTGATAATCAGGAAAAGTAAAGCATTGGTAGACAGGTTCATAGAATTTCATAAGGGTGTTCAGAATCCTGTCTTCAATGTTGGTAGAAAGAACAAATAGAAGTCTCCCATGGCAAGATCTGAAGCTTGCACGGTCAACTACCAAGGACACTAGCTTTCTCAAATCTGTAAGATCAGGAGCTCATAAACCGTACTTCTGAGTGTTTCTCCATCCAATGTCAATGATCACAATATTTGCGATGTTTTCAAAGGAAAATCTCTGAGATCTTTAAAAACAGACTGAAACAAAATTCCCATGAATGCATGAGTGCAAGATGCAACACCCACAAACAAGATCATATAAAGCACACGCGTTCAAAGGTTCGGCCCGAGCATGGGGCCAAAGGTAAGAACCAATCCACAATGGTACGTACTAAGGTTATATCATCACCTGTAGAACAAGGTTATAAAAAGTTCCCAGAGTCATAATTTCATCTTTTGGATATTATTGGCTTAAACGACTACTCGTCGACCAACAATGTTCTCGAGAGAAACTCATCTGAGTGTGGTATCGGGTAACAACTAATTCAAGTATACACCTGAACAACCACTGCACCACGTCCTAATAAGGCCAAGATGGGTTAAAGGGTTCTAAGGTCCTCAGCTTCTCAGGCTCCCAGGTCAGAAAAAGTAATGCCAAATACGACTACTCATAAGACATCAGCAATTCCAAAGGGGCCTCCACTAAGCAGGGGATCTCAAGTCAGCTTAGTAAGGACTATTCCACGTAAGCCAACAAGTTTATACCACCCTCCTATCATAAGTGCACTCAAGTTTGGGTATAGGACTTATCTCACCATACAGATCACCAGGCACCCAAACAGAACAAGCAATAACAAACAAATCAAACAAAAAGCGATAAATAAATGAAAGTAGGCTAAAACCAATAGGAACTAGAAAGTCCCCAGTAGAGTTGCCACTTTTTTGTAGCGGGGAAATTTGAGAGTATAAGCTATTGATCAACTTAACTAAAAAATGCAAGAGTCGACACCGCACTTTTATTTTATCCAAAAGGAAAGGAAAAAGAACGAACAAAACCTAAAGAGTTCTAAAAATAAGAACAAACAGAGAACGAGGTAAGGGGATTGGTTACCCGATGGGAAGGTGTTAGCACCCAAAACTTCTATAGTACTCTATAGGAGCCCTTAGAAATATCTACGCTTTTTGGTTTAAAAATGGTTTGCTTGAAAGGAGATTCGGGAGATGAGAAGGGAATTATTTTTTATGATTTTTGTGTTTTGAGAGACTTATCGCCTCATGCCTACATACCTACATAGTGCAATATAGGATCAAAACCCCTTAGTTCATGGTACAAATAAAAAAATGGTTTTTTATGATTGATTTTTAAATGTAAAGACAAGTCGTCATTTTAAGGAGAAAACTACGGCTACTCGCCCACAAGTATAAGACAACATTTGCATCACCTAAAGATGGAGGATTTTACTTGGATTAAAATCAACAAGTCTATCACTCAACATCTAATTGAAAAATGTTAACATCTTCAATACTATGTGAAATAGGAGAATTATATCTCAACTATGAAAATGACTCATGTCTAAACTTTATGAAAAGTTTTAAAATGAAAAGTGCACAAAGGCACAAAAAGTTTGAATGAGGTGAAGTATTTTTTATATCTTTTTGAAATTGGTCAAAATATGATTAAAATTGATTGACATTTATTAAAGAAAACAAATTTTGAAAATTACTTGACAAAAGTCAAGGTTTTATTATGAAAGCGGTTTTAAGTTTGAAAACAAAAAGGCTTTTTTGAAAAAGGGAGAAGATTTTGAAAATTTAAGAAGGGGGGAAATGAAGTGTTTATCATAGAAAGCAAAATAAAAAATAGAGATAAGAAGGATCTAAACAAATTATAGCACACTTCATAGCAAGAAAAATAAGAATTGCGTCCATCTTGAAGCATAAGCAAATAAGCAAGTCAAATAAAGGCAAAGATCCATAATACTCCAAGCATAGGGAAAGAGGCCTAATTCCAAGTCCAAGGGTCCAAGAATGATCCAAGAGGTCCAAGTTCTAAGTCCAATGCAAAGGATAGTAACCATAGTCCACCATTAAGAGAACAAGTTTTTTAGGGGTTTAAGCCTTTATTAATGTTTTTGGTCCAAATGGACAAAAGAAAAAGAACATAAATATAAACAAAAGGTCCAAGTGGATAAAGGAAAAATGGCAAAAGCATAAACAAAATTAGCATAATAATATTGTTAGTGAGTTAGTGATTAGTTGTTAGAACAAATGATCAACGATGTTTAACTCATGCACTTAGACCAAAGTTAATGAAAACTCATTAGAGGATTGATAAAATCAAAGCCTCCTAACAACAAGTTTTATAGGTAATGGACCTAAGACAAATAATCAACCATACTTGGACTTTCAAACATAAGTTTGAGCCACGAATGATCATTTTCTGATTACGGAACAATTCAGTGCTATGTTAAGCAATCGTAATCGGGTTTATATAGAAACCACGACTATCTAAGGCCGGTCAATAACAATGTTAGTGCTAATGCATGCTAGAGAAGTTATATGCAGATCACTCTCCAAAAGCAATACTACACGAAAATAAAATAGGTAACGATCTCATCTTCATCAAGAACTTGAAATAAGTTCAAACGATATCAAAGATTTCCATCGATTAAAAAAAAGAGAAGAGGAAAAAGGATCCCAAATCGGACTACAACTTCAAGATTATTCCATATTTTAGTTCATCCACTCATCTTGGTGGGTTAAATCACTAAACATATCATTAACTCAAAGCACCTAAAATGAATTGAACAATTCACTTTAAAGATAGATTTAAATTAGTGAGTGTTTATCCAACTTCATCTACACCCTAAGTCCAATGAGTTTAAAGAGGAAAAGGACCTTTAAAAATGTATTCCAAGGCAAAAAAAAACTAAAAGAGAATGGAAGAAGAAGAGGAAAGAACCAAAACAGTCCCAAAAAAAAGCAAAAATCACATTTTGGACACTGGTTAATCGATTAACCATTTGCTAGTACAAATGTGTTAATCAATTAACATTGCTAAGACAACAAATTTTTTTGAAAAAAATTCAGCATTCATGATCCAACCATTTTTTCAAATATCTTATGATCATGAGTGAGAATTAGTACAAAATTTTAAGTGAAACAATAACAAATACCACCAATAAAACACAATTTTCAAGTCCAAAGATCAAGCAACGAGAATCAACAATATATCACATTGTGAAGGATGGATCAAGAACAACAATGGTGGAATGAGGGTTTACCACTTTAAATTTGAAATTGCTTCAAATAACTTCAAAAACCACACTCCAAAGCGTTGATCTACTAAAATTATGAAGGTTTAGCTCAAAGATTAGTAAGTTCTAATGATGAACATACTAACTTTCAAAGGAAGAAAGACCTTTGGGGAATTCGGTAATTGGAGAAAATTGAGAGTCAAGAAGGAATTTGACAATATTTTTTGGGATATCAAAAGCTTGTGAAATGAATGACACGAGCCTCTCTTTATAGGAGTTTGGTTTGGAAAATTTGGTGGATTGGAGTTTGGTTTGGAAACAAAATTAGGCTTGGAATTTGAATTTGGAGGGAAATTAATGATCAAGTGGTGATTAGTGAAGGTGTATGGTGGGAATCAATTATGATTAGGTAAGAGAATAAAAATGAAGTGATCTAGAATATTCTCATGATGAGACATTTGAATTTGGTTCCAAAAATGCTGCAGAATTTGAATTTGCTGCATTTTCATAAAAAGTGCATTGGTTAATTGATTAACCATTTGCATGTGCAAATGTGTTAATCGATTAACATAGTGAAAATTGTGAAAATTTTCCTTTTAATATGTTCTCTTGACTCTGGCTCGACTTTTTTGACTAATCAAAGAAGGCATGAAAATAAACACATTAACCTTGGAGTCTCTTGAATAATAATCAATCAAATCTTGGGAAACTCTTGATAATATGATTTTGAATTACCTGTAGGTCAACTTTGACTTTTTTTGAATGAATTCATTCGAGCTGAAGGACTGTTATTTGATATCCTTGATCCAAATTCTTCCTGAAAAAGAGTTAGTAAAAAAAAAGAAAACAAACATATTTTTGGATTTTAATTAAGGTTAGTAACCATAAACGTAAACAAATATCAAATAAACAAGAAAACAAGGGTGCCCAGTGATCTCTCAAGAACAAACCTGTAGAGGAAGGAAAGAGAACCAAAGCTTGTGATCTTGTTTATGGAATGAGATACAAATGATAAGTGGGATCTTAGGGGTAAAAATTAGGATATTACAAGTATCAAGAAGTTTTCTAGATAGATAACAGTTGGGGAAAGACCGGTGAAGGTGGAAGAGGTATGGGTTTTTAGGTGCATGTATGCAGATGCATGAAAATGCATGGGGTATGCAAAAAATATTTTATTTATTTATTTTGAGGTATGCTACAATTGTTTTTCAATGTATGCAGGTGTCACATTAGGATAGTGACAGATCAGAACCCATGTATGGGTTTAAGGATAATGAGGAATATTAGGACACCTTGTTTAAAAAGGCTCCTTACAGATAGGCATAATGATCGGAATTGGAAACCCAAATGGGTTTAGGGATATGATGATGATAGAAACACCACGGGAGGGCTCCTTATAATAGGATGGTTCTACGTAATTACTACCCAATCCCCTCACATGTAGGATCTAAAATTTTGGGATAATAGTCCTAAACTCATGAACTTATGCCCATAGTTT
This sequence comes from Lathyrus sativus, assembly GCA_963859935.3. Classification (NCBI taxonomy): domain Eukaryota; kingdom Viridiplantae; phylum Streptophyta; class Magnoliopsida; order Fabales; family Fabaceae; genus Lathyrus; species Lathyrus sativus. Next base: position 491,890,025 of record OZ012741.1, read on the forward strand.
CACCACGTGAAGAGACTAGCACTGCCCAAGTAACCCTTTGGGATAAGTTTCATCTAGGGGGACCTTAGTAACGAACCTTGCGGGTTGATAACATAAGGTCACCATGTGTGAAACAGGTTCTAGATAATGGTTTCCAGAGTCATGGACCACATCTAAGTTATCAGCGTAGTGAGGGGATAACCCTACTATAAAGACAAATTTGGGGGGTCTATTTTGAGTGTAGTTTTCATGCCCCTGAGAGTTGTGACATCTCACCGGTTAGCACTACGATTCTACATCTTAACTTATGTTTTTTCTCCAACTTTGGGATTTAGCTTCTCACAAATAAAAAATCCCAACCAATGATATGCAAACATATAATAATAAAGAAGAAATAATAAAATAAAAAAGAGAAAAAGACAATAAATTAAAAATTAAAAATAAATAAAAGCAAACAACCAATAAGAACAAACAACCCTAGAATTAAAAGATATCATGGATTCTCTTTAGGGATGATTCCCTATCAGGGTCGCCAGCTATTGCGGCTGGAAAAATTACAGATTCGCCATCATCCTTTATTTTGAAAAGATCTCAATGCATTGGGGGTGGAGAAAACTATATTTGGAAAAATGTCTCAATGCACAAGGGTAGAGAAAATGATGTTTGATGTGTTTTGAATTGATTTTAAGTTTTATTTTTGAATTGACTTATTGGTTGGTAAGGCGTGACACCAACCAACCAATTTTATTTACAAAAATATCATTTTTATTTGATTTAGAACATAAAGTCATATTGTGGCACCCCAAAATTTGCCTCATCGTTTATGGATTTACTGGCTTATGTTTCTCTGCATTTTGTATTTCTGCATATCATAACATTGGTTCTTGAGGCATGGGATCAAGGTGTTTTATGGCTCAGGGCTCCCTTTCGTTGCAAGAGTTTAAACAGCGAGCATTAGAGGCTCCAGCATTTATTTTGCCCAGTGATCGAGCAGTCAATTTTATTTTATTCAGCAGGTTATTTTCAGCTCAGGAGACGGTGTACATGCTATCTCGGGCATTCTCAAATTTATAATATCCAAGGGCGAGTTTCAGAGGCTTAACGGGGCTCAAAACAGGTGACAACTGGTGGTTATACAAGATTCCCTCCATTTGGCGCCATTTTTGGAAATTTTGAATGTGGTAACCGGTTACCACATATGGGTAATCGGTTACCCTGTGCGAAATTTGCCAAGAAATTTGAATTTTCAGCATTGCAAATTTTCCAATCATTTTCAACCATTGATTTCACATGATCATCATTGGAAGGATCTAGAATTGTTTCAATTTTCACCATTTCCCTCCAAATTTCAAACACTTCATTCCTAATTCCACTCCTAATTTCCATTCCAAATACTAATCCATATTCCAAACCATATTTTGATTCCTAACCTAGAGCTTATTTAAAAAGATTTTCTCCAAACCTCACTCATACACACTATTTCTCTCTCATTTTTCATCTCAATTTCAGAATTTGATCCCAAATTCTCTCAACTTTTTCACTCCCAAAACCAACTGGGGCTCATTCCGTCCCTCATTTGTAATGGTTTTGTACCATATCTTCAATGAGAGCGCAGGCCTCAGGATAGGGTTTGTTCATTAAGGCGCCACCGGCGGCAGCTTCGATGGTCATCTTGGTGTTATACATGAGTCCGTTATAAAAGGTGTGAATTATGAGCCATTGTTCTAACCTATGGTGTGGACAAGCTATTAGTAGTTCCTTTTATTTTTCCCAAGTGTCGAAAAGTGATTCTCCCTTGTTTTCAGTGAATCGAGTTATTTAGTTTCGTTAGACAGCGATTTTACTCGGTGGGAAGTATCTAGCTAGGAATACTTTCTTTAGGTCATTCCAAGTGATTATGGAGTTTTCTGGAAGGGAATCTAACCATGATCGGGCTCTATCTTTGAGGGAAAAAGGAAATAGTCTTAGACATATCAGCTCAGGAGGAGCACCGTTGAATTTCAAGGTGTCCGCTAATTGGATAAAAACTTTCAGGTGTTGGTTCGGGTTTTCCGTAGGAAGACCTGCGAACTGGTTTTGTTGCACTAATTGTAACAGAGAAGGTTTTAACTTAAAGTTATTGGCTGGTATAGTTGGGTTTACTATACTAGAGTGGGGTTCTTCGTTAGATGGTAAGGCGAAATCATTAAGCGGTTTCTCGTTCTAATCTTCTGCCATTGCTCGTTTAAGTCTACGGAGAAAAAGACGGGCTCGGGCGTAATGTTCAGGTTCTTCTATTAGGTTAGCTAGGTTTCCGATACTGCGAGTTCTTCGTATTGACTAGCTAAAGAGTGCTTTAGTATAGACGGTGTAACAACAGGGTACGAAATTTGACAAAATTGGTCCTCGGCAACGACGCCAAAAACTTGATGTGTGATATCCGCAAGTATGCGGGGTACGTCAGAGTAATAAACAACTATCGATCCCACAGAGGCCAATGTCAATCTATCTATTACTATTGTTATGGTGTTTATCTAAAGCTAATAAAAACATAGAGTATTTCGTGCAAACAAAATTAAAAATTAAGAAATGGATTTAAATTCAGAATAAAGGCATACTGAAATGTAATTCTCATCGATCAAAAAACACTCATATTGTATAAGTAGTAATACTTATGGGGCAATATTTTCTTCCTTGAAAAAGATTTAATTAAAAAGGAACTATCGCATTAGCGTAATCGGAACCAGACCTGATCTTTAATCTATACCAGCCACTCACGCTGCATTGGTCGTATCTTGCGTTAAAATGATTAAGTCCTTTTTTTTATATAAATACCTCTAAGACTCAGTTAAAAAGTGTCTTTGATTTAAGACTTTCAGTATCAAAGGGTTTCCGGCATATGCTCGGCCAACCGAATCCTAAATCTATAAACGCGTTCGCAAATAGTTTTAAAACCACTTTCTAATAATACCAAACTTCTCTAATTAATTAATAAAGCGCTTTCGTTGTTTTTACCAATTAAAAACTAACCAACTCTTATCTAAAGTGTCTGACGCCTTTCGATCTTACCCGACTAGTCACGGTTATTATGTAAACAGAAACATGGTCCCGTTCACGTAATGGCTTATCCGTTTAAGTTCAGAAAAGTTACATTAAAATCCAAAACATCCCCTAAAGTGTTCCTACAAATACAACCTATGGAATACCGTCGAAACGACGGTCCTCACATCCCAGCACAATAAATTTAGCTGGACATGATGGTAATAAACATAATGAATAATTTGTAGAATATATTACTTAGGTAAATAAAACGTGTGATCGATTCTCGAATGAAATGGAGTGTCACCCTTAGGTTTAGTTCAGAAAACGAATCTCAGAAACAAAAGACAAGAGTTAAATCGTGCGATAAATGTATGCGTGATTAGCTTCCAGAAGAACACAAGTGTCACGCTTGAGATCAATCTTAGAAAACGAATCTTAAAAATAAAAAACAATAAATAAATGGTGCAGAAAAATAAAGGTAGCGATTGATTCCCAAAAGTGTGAACAAAAGTGTCACACTTGAGTTCACTCTCAGAGAATAAATCTTTGAAATAAAAAGTTATAATTAAATGCGTAATCGGTTTCCAAAGGTAGGAACAAAAGTGTCACCCTTAAGTCCTCTCTTAGAAACAGATCTTTAAAATAAAGTGCAGAAAGTAAATGCGGGATCCGTTTCCAAAGGCAAGAACTGAAGTCTCACGCTTATGTTCTCTTCTTAGAAACAAACCTTTGAAAATAAAGAGCGATAAATAAATCGTGCGGAAATAAACAAAGTAAAGCAAGACGGAATGTAAATAAATGCGAATAAAATAAATTTGCTCCAAATAGGAGACTTGAATCTGGTACAATGCTGAAAAAGTAAATCTGGCTTGAACTTACAATGACGGTAAGCTTAAAGTTCCTACACTACGATGCTCCAACCCTAGTTATAACAATGGTGCGATAAACCTTCGATGTGATGATTTATCGCTTTTAACTCTGAATATATGCCTATGTTGTGAACTAAGATTGGATGCTTAAAACTATAGATATAGGTCATATTTATAGTGTAACATTGCCTTGGACATTACATTACTTCTTCCGGAATCGTGAGGAGGAAAAATCCCCGGTCATGGCGTCATGCTCTAACCGTCCTTGACCAGACCACCAAATACACAGATGGTGTATGCCATCTAGACACGGCGTCCACCATGTGTATAAATGATGGTGGATGTGGTCAAGTGGTGGTTAGAACTTGGGAGAAACCCCACACGTCATGGCTACCCCTATGGCCAATGCTATGTGGAACGCTGTGTGTGTAACTTTCATCCGAAACTCCGTTTTCTGCTCTTTTTGCTCCATTTCTTTGTGGAAGGCTCTTATTAGGAAATGTACCTGAAACAAGACAAAACACAACCATAATGCAAGAAAGTAACAAATAAACGACAACAAACATGTGCAATTCGAGCCAAATACGCAGTGTGTTTTTGTGTTATCAACACTTCAATGAACAATTAGATCCCTAATGTTTCCCTATATATAATCACACACACACACACACACAAGAGAATAATTTGTATTGGTATTATTAAGATGAAGATTTAAAAGAGAGAAGGAAGTTGTGTTCACAAAGGTTTTCGCACAGAAAAATTTTGATCTCACTTTTAAAAAGGAGAAAATAGAATCCCTATTTATAGGTGCAAGAGAAAATGCACAATTAATGAGTTAAAAAGAACTGCGTGAATTGATTCACAAATCCCATGACTTAATTCAGTTAGGGCAGTTGACTTGAGTCGACTCCAAAATGAATCAATTCAAATTAGCATTCTAAATCAAGTTACGACCCTTACTGAATCAATTCAATTTGGAGTTTCCAAACCTGTGACTCAATTTAAAACTGCTTATGACTCGATTCACAAAAACATAATCTAAATGAACTTTTGAGGCACTATTATGAATCAATTCATGACGGCCTTGAGTCGAGTCAGGGAACAAAAACTTTGAATTAATTCAGGAAGGCCACTGAATCAATTCACACAGCTAAGACACAAAGTCAACTTAATAAATGCATGGATAAAATACTCTAGCACGTGTTTGATGATTGTTGTACCCCAAAATTTTGCCCAACCTTTTCTTCACTTGGTTTATGTTTCATTTCATTATTCTAGCATATTGCATTGCATAGCATTTTGCATTTACAGGGGATCAAGAAATGTGTTTATAACAAGAGGAATTTGCCAAGGGTTCTAAGCCTAATCAAGAGTTTGTATTCAACTCAACAGGGGGGTTATCATCATCAGAGACAAGTCAAAGCCCCTTGGATAGGCAGATAAGTGTATGTGGTTCGCCTCCTGTCTAGGAGGCCATTTGAAGGTCATCTGAGGATCAGAAGCCCATGGTTATGGAGGTAGATTATCATTTAAGCTCATTGGAGGCCTTTTAGGTCATTGTGGAGCTCATCCAAGTGTTTATACCAAGTGCAAATGGCTACAGTTGAAGATGGTGCGATTAGGGTTTTCATCTGGTCAACCCTAATTCAACTGTGAAATTGAAGGAGATTAAGACTCAATTCCAAGTCTTTATGGTCATGGAATGTTGTGTTGAGACACATGAGATATCATTTCAAGATCAATTCATCAAGAATCAAGAGTGTGAGGAGTTACTAAATTAGGGTTCTCATTGTAAAATCCCCTGTTTGGTGCTCAGCTTCAAGACCACCTATCTCAAGATACAAGTCTCATCTCATCTTGACCTTAACATGAGACTTGTAGAGCATGTTCTTAGCTTTATTTTTAGTACTATAAGTCCTTGATTGGATTTGCATAACTCAAGTTATGAAGCAGACAAGTTACAGGTCCTCAGATGAATGTGATTTTGGTCAACAAAAGTCAACCAAATTCCAAGCCACTTCTGACCTAGAAGGATGGTTCTCCTCAACTTTGAATGAACATGAAAGTTGTTCCTCGTGATCTTAGCTTTCCAAAGAGTACTAGAAGTCCTTCATCTGATTTATAGAACTCAAGTTATGAGACTTGCAAGGTAGGTGTTATTTGGGAAAGTAGGATTACAGGTCATTTTCATTATAGATCCATTTCACCACTTTGTACACTTCAAATGGAAATCTTTCCAACATCAAACTTGCTCCAAATAGGGTCATTTGCTCAACCAAACATCAAGGAATCAAAGGTTTGGCTTGGATTGAAGAATCCCTAAAGAAATTTCCATGAAAAATACATTAAAAGGGGAAAATCAAATTAAATTCATTTGGGATCATTTTGTACCAACCTTGTGCATTTTTTGAGTGCCAAATGCATTTCAAGCACAATGCCAATTTTATATTTGAGATTTGAGCTCAATTTGGTGGCCATTTTCATGCTTACTTCAAGTTTAAGTAACATATACAAACCATGTCATAAGATTAAATTGAGGAGCCATTTTCAGCCCTTGGATCAATTTATCTCAGGTGTAAGTTAACTGAGCCATTTTTACAGCTTTCGTGCACTTTTGGAAGTGGCCTTGAAGAGAAAATTTGAAATTCAATTGGGCTTAAGGAGCATAGAATTGGGCCTTCTTGGTATCAAAATCCATCATATTTATTCTCAACATTGTTCACAAGCTCTCAGAATTGACTTTGGTGTGAAATTTCTCAAGATCTTTTTTTTCATTTCAGTGAGTTTCAATCCAAACCAAACATTTAAAAAGGTTCCTTGAGGTTCATAGAACGTTTCTGGGTGGTTTCTTTTAAGCTTCACTAAAGAACTGAGCTCTGAGGAAGCTTTCATTTAAGTTTCTTTTCAATCCTTTTTTCTCTCTGTTTAAGCATTATTTGCACGCCATTTTTATATATTTGTGAACCCCTTGATGTGTAGATGGTTTCTGGAATGAACTGATGGCTGTTTGTGAGCTTTTGTGTTTTGACCTCATTTCTTTTCTGTTTCGTTTTGGCTTATTTAGGCATGATCAATGAAAATGGTTTGTGGATTTGGAATCTACACGACTTGGAGATCAAATTTGACTATTTATTTGCTGATTTTGGTTGAGTTTTGAAGTATCTGCGTTTTTGGCCGTGAACTAGTTTGAAGTTTCGCCGGAGAAGATGACTGGAACAGTGGTTCTGGCCGTCTGGTTTTTCCTTCCAAGTTTGAACTTCACTCGAGCCACATGTGTGTGTGTGTGTGTTTATAGCCTTTGGATGAGCTTACTTATTATTTGCACGGTTCTGATTAAGACGTATGATGCACACCTTTTGACTACACACACACAATCACTCCAAAACACACAGTTTCACTTAAGCGTTGGTCTGAGCCACGTGTGCTTTCTTTTGGCCTTTGGATTGGATTAATTTTTGATCTGACTGCCCAGAGCGCGTTCCACCATGGACCTCTGTTGACTCCTCACACACAATCTACAAGCACTCACGTTTTTTGCTGATGGACCTGGGCTGGCTTTGCTGTTTGCGCCCCCTTTGCGAGCCCAGCTTAATTTTCAACGTGTTTGGCCTGCTTTCTGCACCCCCTGTCTTATTTATTTTAATTTCATTTTCTTTCTTTTTTATTTTGTTGCTGTTTAGATTTAATTCAAAATAAAATACCTCTATTGGTCATAAAATTCCCCAAAAATATGTTTTAAATAATTTGAAGTGTCTTTTATTTTATAAAATTTTTATTTTATTTTTTTGGATTATTTTTCAATTAAAAATGGAACTTAACATTAGAGGTGTTTTATTTGACCTAATTCTTGACATTTTTTAGTTTTTATTTTGTTTCTCTCATTTCCTTTTGATCCAATGAGTAAAAATCAATCCTCATATCAATGATGAGTTGATTAATTTTTTGGGGACCATTTTGCCCCTGTTGGTTGACTTTTGATGCATTTCATTTAACCCTCGACAATCCTCCTTCACAATGGAGCACCCTTGTGAATCAATTTCTATGGTGATGTTGTGAAGTGACTTTGATTGTAATCTTTTGGCCTCTGGTTGCCAACATGTTTATGAGCTTCTTGCATTTTATTTGGCTTATTTTGAATCATTTTCCTAATTTTAGGGTAACTTGCAAGTCAAGTTACCCCAAAGGGAGGTTCATACAAACACATTGACCTAGTTTTCCTTGGATATGACATTTATGGATCCTTTGAGCCTCCAATGCCTTTTGATTCATGTTGCTTTTCCTTGGATCATTTGGTTGTTTACGTTTGAGTTCCCAATTAGGGTTTCTATGTGAAACATGCTTGCTTTCCTTTGGGAATTTGCTTGCATCTCTTTGTGTTTTATTTGCTTTTGCTTTAAAGAACTTTTATTTCATTTCCTTTTCTATCCAATGACTTTGGAATCTCAATTTAGATGGCTTGGTCCCTCCTTTGGAGGTACTTGAAGCATGCCTAGAACGATGAATCCATGAGGACTTCTTTGTGCTTTCTTTTGCATCTTTCTTGTGATGCTCATGGTTGAGTGGACATTATGAGTTCCTTGTTGTCCTCATATAGCCTCCCATCCTCAATTTGTTTTAGGTCTTCTTTGCCTTTCATTTGTGTTTGGGTTTTGGCATTGTGGTTGATGTTTGAATGGTTTAGGCCATTTCATCCCATTTTAGTGCACTTGTGTGTTTCTTTTGATGCATTTCTTTTTACTTTCATCTATAGCATTTATCATATTGTTGCTTGAGGTTGAGATGAGCTTGTGGAGGCTATTTCCTCACACCAATTTCCTCCCTCACTTGCATTCCATGTTTGCATTCTTGCATGTTTATGTTGTTCTCTTTTGTCTCCTCCCCCTTAGGATCTCTAATATCTCTTGTTCAAGGGAGGTTATGATAGACATTAGGATCTTAACCATGTATGATAACATTAGTCAGCATTACCTTATCTCAATCTTAGGATCACCATTGCATGACAATTTTAGGTTTGAGTTTAGTCCCCCTTTAGTGTCCCTTCTCTTCTCATCTCAAAACAGTCATAAAACACCCAATAAAGGTTAATGATTATTGTGCGTTACAAGCATTAAGCACTTGGGAAAGGGTTGTTGAAGGGTTTCTCTTAAATGGATTGGATGTTTAGTGTAGCACCCGTTGGGTGATATGCGACACATTCACTCCTAAGTCATAGTCTCTAGTGCGATATGAATTGCAAACAATTCAAAAACACTTCTCCTCTAAAAAACAAAAAACAAATCATTCAAACTTCTTTTTTCCCTTTGGGGCCTTTAATCTTGGAAAATCATTTTCACAAGGAGAGTTTTGTTAACTCTTGGTTCTATCGCAAAGGGTAACGCCTAAGTCTCCAATGGTCGAGCTGCATACACCAAATTGCTAGAACTGATCGTTAACCCTACTCGGATAAAACAGTTAAACAAACATGTGTTCCCTGTTAGCCCAAACTATGTTTGCTCTGATATTTCATACCAGATGAAAGTACGTAGGCACAAGATGCAATGTCTTGGCGAACAACCTTCCCCCCTTTCACCCGTAGTTAGTCGAACTACGTTGACTCTGACTTCTCACTTCAGATGAGATACGTAGGCACAAAGCGTCATTGCTTTGCTGAGTCACTTCCTTTTTCTTTTGTCCCTTGACCTTTAGTTAGATAGTTTCAATCACCCTTTTAGATAGAAAACAAGCGTGGATCCCGTTGAGTACGACGAACGTGAGGGGTGTTAACACCTTCCCCTTGCGTAACTGACTCCCGAACCCGAGATTTGGTTGCGATGACTGATCTTATCACTCTTTTTGTTAGGTTTTCTCTGAGCATTTCCTTTCCCTCTCTTGGGATAAATAACGCACAGTGGCGACTCTTCTATCATTGTCAGCCTCGATTTTCGTAGTAGCGACAGTTGGCGACTTCACTAGGGACTGGAATATCCCCTATGCGAGTCAATTCTAGCGCTTGTTTGTTTATTTTTGGGTGTGTACATATGTGCTTTATCTTTATTTGCTCTCCGCATTTTACTTTTCGCATGATTCATTATTGTTGTGCTGTGGGGAGGGATTGTTCCATTGAGAGATAAGCCAGACCCAGGCTTGAGTATAGAGTTAGCATTAGAAGTGGAGATTAGTGGTGAGCCTTTATGCTTTGCATGCACCAGATATCCATGAAATTCGCGCTCAGACGAGATTCTCTTTAACGATTTTCTTTCTGGCCATTTGGGCTCGAAGGAATTTTGGATCTGACAATTGTCGACTCTGGGAACCGATCATTTGGAATTCAGCTAAGTGAGGCCTCTTCGGGAGGTGATGATGCCAAACCAGAAATGGTGAACGTATCATCATTTCTTAAAACTCTATGACGCTTATGAATGCATAGGATGTCAAACCTTGTCAGTGGATAGGTCCTTACCTGTGAGAGGGATGGGATTGTGTAGGAAACTCTAGCCTTCAGATTGCCCAGTTCTTTACAGTTTGGATTCTTGATATCAAGGGGGCCTAATATCAGTGTTTGGTTATGACTAAAGCAAAGCTCTGGTCTTCTCAAACTACAACACAACAATTTTGATCTCCTGTTTGCATGTGCATTTTTCATTTTCATTTGCATTTCATTAATATGTATTTGTGTTGCAGGTGCATATTTCCTCCCCGATTCTAATGATCTTGTTCCTTTTCTAACATGGAGTCTTTGAAGAAGACCGTTGCCTACAAGCTCCCTTCTCCTGATATCAATTCCCTGTTGAGTTTGGTTGTTTTAGCAGATCAGAAAGTGAAAGGAGAGTTCAAGGAATCTTATGGGAAGCTGCTCAGTTTGGTGTGCAAACCTTCAGTGTTCGAGTTGAATGGCTTATATGCTCTGCTACAATTTTATGACCCTCAGTTGAGATGTTTTATTTTTCCTGACTATGTCCTGGCGCCGACCTTGGAAGAGTATGTTGCGTTACTAGGAGTTCCAGTATTAGATCAGATGCCTTTTTACCATGATGATGTTAAGCCTGATCTAGCTAGGCTTGCTGCAATTCTTCATCTTGATGCCTCAGAGTTCTCAGGAAAATTGACCAAGTTGAATGGAGTGTATGGGTTTCCTCTACCTTTTCTGGTCGACAAGGCTTTACAGTTTGCAAAGGACGATTGTTGGATTGTATTCAATGCCATTCTCGCTCTATGCATATATGATATCATTTTGTTTCCTAACTTGCCAGACTTTGTGGATACAGATGCCTTCTATATCCTTGCTTCAGGGAATCCCGTGCCTACACTGTTAGGAGATGTTTACCATTCTATCCATTACAAGAATGAGAAGCGGAGGGGTAAAAATGTGTCTTGCTATGTGCCCATGCTCTATAGGTGGTTCTTCAGTCACCTTCCGAAAATAGGTCTGTTTGTTGCTACTGCTGGCACCTCGTAATGGTCTGCTAGGCTAATGGGTTTATCAGCGGAAAACATTGTATGGTTAGATCGGGATATACTTGGCGCTGAAATCATATATAGTTGCAGTGGTTTTCCGAATGTCCCATTGGTCGGAAGGAAGGGTTGTATTAACTATAATCCCTCTTTGTTGATTAGACAATTTGGATATGCTTTGAAGAGTCCTCCTAAGGAAGAAGAGATACAGGAATATCTGTATTTCACAGGGTTTCTGGAAGTTGATACTTTGGTTAGAATGGAGTATGCATGGAGTAACATTCACAGGGGAGGTAAGACATTGTTAGGAAAGAGAAAAAATCGAGCTTATGACCCTTACGTGGTTTGGATCAAAGATAGAGCTGCTAAGTCTCTGATGCCATTTCCCTCAGTTGCACCTTTGTACCCCATCATGACTGAAGAACCCACTACCGTGGATATTCAGAAGTACAACCAACTATTGCGTGAGAAAGACGAGTTGAAAAGAACCAATGAGGAATTAGAGAAAGAAATCATTCAACTCCGAAGCGAGAAGATTGATGTTGTCTATTCTTTCAAAAAGCAGACTAAACTTGTCAACAAGCTAGGTACGAACTTGACGAAGGAGACTAGCGCCAGAGAACGCTCAGGCCAGGATTTGAACGTTGTCAGTAGTATGCTTGCTACCAAGAATAAGGATCTGGACAAGGCTTACTTTAAGATCTCTAAGTTTGACTTAGTGTGGAATGCCACGCTCACCAACAACAAAGAGCACGAGGACAAGCTGAAGCAGCAGATCGCCAAGTTAAAGATGCAGCTCAAAGTGAAGGATGAGAAGATTTCAGTGGAAGAATCACTCAGACATAATAGTGAGCACAGATTGAGCAAAGCTATTGCAAACCTGGAGGATTGTAGGTTGAGAGCAGACACCAAGAGGTGCAGACTTGAGGCGTGCTTTGGGGAAGGAGCCTGAGAAGACCATGTTGACAGTCTACAACGCACCATTAGCCGGCGAGAGCTACTCATACAGGGTCTACTCGCTAGACCAGATCATCCCGAGATGCGGAAGCTGCTAGAGGATTTCCGGTCTCGGCACTCAGCTTGACTGTCTTTCTTTGTATCTTGTTGTTTTGCTTATGTATTGACCATCACCAGGATTGTTGATTGAGGTCATCTCTATTTGTACTCAGTTGATGTATGCACACTGCCTGTTGGCCTGTTATTATATGAGGAGTTATTATTTTGTTTGCTTGTCTGTGGGGTTTTCCATGGTCGTTTCTTCTTCTTGAAACTAGAATCGAGGGGGAAATCTCCATGTTGTATATACATGTCTGCATTTAGCATTTTTCGCATTGTAGGTGCATCGGAACTATTTTCTTATCTCCTGTCTTCATTTAGTGTGTTTCAGGATTGCTGATAAAACAAATCATTGGTACGCGACTAGAGGAAATCAGAGGAAGATCATGGAACAAATGCAGGAGCAGATGCAAGAAATGAGAGATAGAATGGCTCAGTTTATGGAAGTAATGCAGACTGTAGCTAGTGGACAAGACCAACTCAGAACCTTGGTGCAGCCTTTGATTGCACGGGTTGATAACGACGGTGTATTACATGGAGGAACTGCTACCAACCCACCTCATGTTGAGACTCAGCACGCTAATAACGCTATCCCCAATACTGGCGGGAATGGAAATGGAAATGGTGATGGAAATGGGAACGCAAGTGGGAACGGTAATGGAAATGTTGAAACCAACGGAAATGTTGGCGGAGGCAACAGTAACATTAGATTTGGTAACACTGGAGTTGGTAATGCTGGAATTACTGGTCAGGGCAATGTGTATGGGCTTGAAGCTAACGGTGTTATTCATGGCAACCTGAATCAGCAGATGATTGAGGACAGACAGGATGAGATCTTCTCGGTGAGAGATTTTGGTGGTGAAATGCCTTCTGAAACTAATAGAAGATTCAAATGGTTGGAAGACAGGATAAAGAGCTTTAAGAGTCAGAATTCTATGGGCCTTGATATGGCCAACCTTGGACTTATTCCTGACCTAAGGGTACCACAGAAATTCAAAGTCCCTGACTTTGATAAGTACAAGGGTACTACATGTCCTAGGGTTCACTTGCGCTCGTATTACAGGAAAATGTCTGCCTGCTCAGACGATGAAAAGCTGTTAATGCACTTTTTTCAGGACAGTTTGTCTGGTCCTTCCCTTGAGTGGTACATGGGGTTGGATCCTACCAATGTCCGTAGCTGGAAGGATGTGGCTGAGGCGTTTATGAAACATTATCAATACAATAGTGACCTTGCTCCAAACAGGGTTCAGTTGAAAAATTTTACCCAGAGGAATAATGAATGCTTCAAAGAGTACGCCCAAAGGTGGCGCGAATTGGCCGCAAGGGTTCAACCTCCGATGGTGGAGCGTGAGCTGATCGACATGTTCGTGGATACTTTATTTGGCATGTATTATGAGAAGCTTATCAACTGTATGTTTGGCAGCTTTTCCGATATGATAATCGCAGGAGAACGCATAGAGAATGGTATCAAAGTTGGGAAGATTCAAGCAGGCAAAGGATCCTCGGCTGGAGGAGGAGGAAAGAAAGTCTTTGGCAATAAAAGGCGCGAAGGAGAGACCAACTCAGTATCTAGTTTTCAAGGAAGATGGATAAGTCATCCTCATAATCAATATCATCAACAACAGGTTGCTAGCATTACAAACCCTGTACCATAACAACAACAACAACGGCAGCAGCAGCCACCCCAATAAAATCAGCAAGGTTATCGAAGATATCCAGTTTGGCCAGCAAATAGAGTATTTGATCCGCCACCGATGCCCTATTCCCAAGTGCTCCAAACTTTGTTGCAATTGCAATTGATCCAAAAGAGGACTATGGTTCCTCTGACAGGCCCACCACTGCCCGACTTTGATGTGAATGCACGATGCAAGTTCCACTCCGGGGCACCCGGTCATACTATTGACAACTGCAAGGCTTTCAAACATAAGTTGCAAGATCTGATTGATAGCAAAGCAATAGATTTTTCACATGAGGCACCAAATGTTGTGCAAAACCCTATGCCAAATCACGGGCCAGCTAGGGTTGGTGTTGTTCTGGTAGAGGAAGGGTTAGATTTGATAACCGACGTGAATGAGCTGAAAACGCCGTTGAGTTTTATGAAGGAGAAACTACTGAAAGGGGGAGTGTTCCCAGGCTGTAGTGAAGAATGTGTCAACTGTTTGAGCCATCCTGAGGGATGTGATGATCTGAAAAAGTATATTCAAAGCATGATGGTTGAAGGAATGTTACAATTTGATCGAACCGCTGAAAGGAAACCCGTGGAAGTAGTAGAGGAGGAGCAGGATGAAATTGCGACGATTTCAATCCCATATAAAACTATCACTATTTCAGCGCCTCCAAGGCCACCTACGATCATCAATACTAAAGCAGGCCCTGTGCCATACGAAAGTACTAAGGCTATCCCGTGGAATTACGAAGCCGAGGTGTTTTGTAATGGGCAGAAGGTAGAATTGAAGAGTTTTCCTGTTGATTCGGTGGATAATCTGGTCGGAGTTGGAGGAATTACCAGAAGCGGTAGAATCTTTTCATCGCCCGAAGTGGTGGTTGATAAATCTGATAAAGGGAAAGGCAAGATAGTGGTAGAAGAAATTCCTCGGGTGGGCGAGAAGGAATCTCTGGAAAAGGATATGGAAGAGTTCATGAAGTTGATTAGAAAAAGCGACTACAAGATAGTCGACCATCTGCAACAAACTCCTTCTAAGATTTCTATACTATCACTATTGTTGTGTTCAGAAGCGCATCGAAGTGCGTTGTTGAAGGTTTTAAGCACTGCTTACGTGCCACAAGAAATATCGGTTAACCAACTCGAAGGAGTTGTGGCGCATGTAAATGCAGGAAATGATCTGGGGTTTACGAATTTGGACTTGACGCCAAAGGGCAGAAACCACAATTTGGCATTGCATATTTCAATTGAATGTCGGGGAACAGTGATGTCACACGTCCTTGTTGATACAGGGTCGTCTTTGAATGTACTTCCAAAGAAAGCATTAATGAAGATAGATCATCAGGGTCTTTATTGTACACCAAGTGATTTGGTTGTACGAGCCTTTAATGGAACCTGAAGTTCTGTTTTTGGGGAAATAACTCTGCCTATCCAAGTGGGCTCGGAGGTATTTGATGCGGTATTTTACATCATGGACATTCAGCCTGCTTATAATTGTCTGCTGGGTCGTCCATGGATACATTCTGCTGGGGCTGTTACGTCTACTCTGTGTCAAAAGCTGAAATATATGGTCGGAGGCAGTGTTGTGACGGTATGTGGGGAGGAAGATATCATGATTAGCCATTTTTCATCCTTCAAATACGTCGAGGTAGATGGAGAAATTCATGAGACTTTGTGTCAGGCCTTCAAAACTGTGCAAGTGAAGGACAAATCTCCAATTGTGAACAAAGAGCCAGATATGGCTATGTCATCTTTCAAGGAGGCTCAAGCAGTAGTACAGGCTGGGGAATCGCAAGGATGGGGGAAGGTGCTAGACATACCTCAGAAGCAGGACAAGTTTGGGTTGGGGTACCACCCATCATCTTCGTCGCCTTCACAGAGCGCACTGCGCTATAAGGGGCCCGTCAGGTTCACCAGTGGAGGTGTTATTTTTGAGCAAATCAATGTTGTTTCTGATGATGAAGCCGGGGACAGTGATTGTGACATGGACGCTTGGATCCAGCCGAGCGCTCCCGGACAGAAGCTATGCAACTGGTCCATTGAGGAATTTGTCCAAGTGACGCGTGAACAGTAATACTTTGTTTTCTCAGTTATTGTGTAACCCTATGTTCTGCCCGAAGCATAGCGGTATTCTATTCAGGGCATGCTTGCTTATGTTTGAACAATCTTTTTATCATTAATCAAAAGGCGTTTTTTCTCATTTGAATTTTTGTGATCCTTGTTTTTCTTCTTTTTGTTTTCTAACATTAAAATGGAAATGTGGTTTGTGTTTGTTTTGTTTGCATATCATTTAAGCATAAAATCATCATCATTGCAGGTTACACATTTCAGATACCACCAACTCAGACTCGTCTATGACTCGGTGTGACTTTGACAATCTGATCTTTCAAGCAGAAGAAGAGATCAATGAAGACGAAGACCTACCCGAAGAGCTTGCTAGATTGTTGATACAAGAGGAGAAGGTCATCCTGCCTCATCAGGAGGAAGTTGAAGTCATCAACCTAGGAACCGAAGAGGATAAGAAGGAAGTCCGAATAGGATCCGCGCTACAACATAATGTCAAGCAAAGACTGGTTGAGTTACTCCAAGAGTATAAGGACGTCTTTGCTTGGTCATATGAAGATATGTCTGGACTCGACACAAATATTGTAGTTCATCGCCTGCCTTTTCGAGAAGAGTTTCCTCCTGTTAAACAGAAATTGAGAAGAACCAGGCCTGATATGGAAGTGAAGATCAAGGAAGAAGTCCAAAAGCAATTGGACGCCGGATTTCTGGTCGTGACAAACTACCCTCCGTGGGTCCCAACATCGTGCCTGTGCCTAAGAAGGACGGAAAAGTTAGGATGTGTGTTGACTATAGGGACCTGAATAGAGCGAGCCCAAAAGATGGTTTCTCGCTCCCCCATATTGACGTGCTTGTTGATAATACCGCATAATACTCAGTGTTTTCCTTCATGGACGGTTTTTCCGGATACAATCAGATTAAGATGGTACCGGAGGATATGGAGAAAACGGTGTTTATCATGCCGTGGGGGACATTTTGTTACAAGGTGATGCCTTTTGGTTTGAAAAACGCAGGGGCAACCTATCAGCGGGCTATGGTGACTCCCTTTTATGATATGATTCATCATGAGATTGAAGTATTTGTTGATGATATGATTGCGAAGTCCCAAACGGAGGAGGAGCATCTGGTCAATCTGTTGAAGTTGTTCGAGAGGCTTAGGAAATTCAAGTTGAGGTTGAATCCAAATAAGTGTACTCTTGGAGTTCGGTTCGGAAAGTTATTGGGGTTCATTGTTAGTGAAAAAGGAATCGAGGTTAATCCTGCAAAGATCAAGGCAATTCAAGAAATGCCAGCACCAAAGACCGAGAAACAATTTGTGGTTTCTTGGGCAGATTGAACTACATTGCTCGGTTCATATCTCACCTCACAGCCACTTGTGAGCCATTATTTAAGTTATTAAAGAAAGATCAGGCGATCGTTTGGAATGATAATTGCCAGAAAGCATTTGAGAAAATAAAAGAGTATATGCAGGAACCTCCGATACTGATACCTCCAGTAGATGGAAGACCATTAATTATGTGCTTAACGGTTCTTGAGAACGGTATGGGTTGTATCCTCAGTCAACACAACGAGACTGGAAGAAAAGAGCATGCGATTTACTATCAGAGTAAAAAGTTCACAGATTGTGAGTCCCGCTACTCAATGCTTGAGAAAACGTGTTGTGAACTTGCTTGGGCCGCCAAACGTTTAAGACAGTATATGCTTAACCACACAACCATGCTGATTTCGAAGATGGATCCGATCAAATATGTCTTCAAAAAGCAAGCGCTTTCAGGAAGAATTTCTAGATGGCAAATGGTACTGACAGAATACGACATTCAGTATGTTTCTAAGAAGGCCTTCAAAGGAAGTGTTCTATCAGAGTACCTCGCCGAACAACCTATCGAAGACTATCAGCCAATGAAGTTTGAATTTTCTGACGAAGATATTATGTTTATCTAGATGAAGGATTATGACGAACCACTACCAGATGAAGGTCCTGAACTTGGCTCCCAATGGCAGTTGATATTTGACGGTGTCGTTAACTCATACAGAAGTGGAATTGGGGAAATAATTACAACACCCCATGGGTCTTACATCCCATTCACTGCCAGATTGACATTTCCGATCACCAATAATGAGGCTGAGTATGAAGCGTGTATCATGGGTCTCGAAGAAGCTATTGATTTGAGGATCAAGAATCTCGAACTATATGGCGATTTTGCGCTAGCCGTGAATCAAATCAAGGGAGAATGGTGTTGCACCCCAAAATTTGACCAACAATTATTTATCCATCAAGTGTTTGAAGGTTGATACCTTCACCAGAAAGTTCAGGAGATCCTCAGAGGAATTGGTTGAAACCAAGGTTGTGTGCCTCATAGCTTGAGAGTTGTGGGTGCTCCTCAGATGATTATGAGACTTTGAGAATGAACTTGAAGATTGGAGAAAGCCTATGAGATGTCTTGAAAGCCATCATGAAGCCCAGAGAGGTCATTATGCAAGAATTCAGGAGATTCAACCATGAATGGTAGAATTAGGGTTTTGACTGGGTCAACCCTAGATCAGCTGAAGATTTGGAGAAGGCTGAGACCTAATCCAAGGGCCATGAGATCATGGAATGATGTATGGATATGTTATAAAGATGATTCCTAGACCAACTCATCATGATTGAGGAGTTTGAGAAGTTTTGAGTTAGGGTTTTCTGAGGATTGTCAGTGAAAAACCCTAATTTGATCCCTATCTTCCAGGCAGTTTTAGCTCAAGATGTGATTGATATCTCATCTTCCCCACAACATGAATGTTGTAGAGCTTGTTCTTAGCTTTAATTTTAGTGGTAGAAGTCCTTTATAGGAGTTGCAGAGCTCAAGTTATGGTTTTGACAAATTACAGGTCAGCTGAGGTGTGTGAATCTGGGTCCTTGAAAGTCACCCAACTTGCAGACAACTTTTTCCCTAGTAGGATGATTCCTATGATCTCTTGGTCAACATGAATGTTGAATATCATCTTCTTAGATTTCTAGAGAGTACTAGAAGTCCTTGATAGGATTTTTAGAACTCAACTTATGGTTTGAGCAAGACAGGGGTATTTTGGTCATTTGGTAGTTATAGGTCATTTTAAGCAAAGGCCATATCTCCTATTTCCAAGCCTCAAATGGAAAAACTCAAAACATGAAAGTTGTTCAAAATGGAATTTTAAGCCTATAAAAGTGGTCATGAGTTATTGAAAAAGCTTGTAGCAAGGATTTACAAGATTGGGTAAAAATGACCTAAAAATGGCTTATAAGTTAATTCAAGTCAAGTTGAAATTTGGTTTGGGAGATCTATGAATCCAAAATAGGTCATCCAATATACCATTTTGAATGCAAATAACATTTTAAAAACTTTGGCTTAAACAGAATTTTGATTTGAGGCTCAAAAATGAAGGTTGCTTTGAAAAATTGTAACTTGTATCTTAAGGCATCCTTGGAAGGTTCTACACAAGGCAAGTTTGGCCTGATTTTTGCACATATGATCTCAATATCTCTTGTAATGAGATTTTGACACAAGTTTACAAGGCCTAACTCATGAGATGTGGTATATTCAACATGTCATTAAAGGAGAAATTCCATGACTTTCCATTACTTTCTAGCTCATTCTAGGAAGTTCTAGATGATTCTATGGATGGTTATATATTGAGGGGATCATGATGAAGGAAAAGGTTGGTGAATGTTGCTGAGTTCATTGGAGAGAGTGAGAGAGAAAGTGCCATTGCTAGACTTCTTCAAGATCAAGCAAGATCCAATTCCTTCTTCTACAAGCTTCATCCACCTCAACTCTTGCAAACAGAAAGGTGTTCATCATTGGAGGAAGATTTGGAGAGGATTTCAAGCCTTGAATCAAGCCCTAGCACCACTCACCATTGAAGCTTGACAGGTTGGTAACTTGATCCATAATTCCTTTATTAGGTGCATTCTGTTAGAATCCTAGGTGTAAGATCAACATGCTAGGTTAGAGGAAGGTTTTCTGAGAGTTAGAGGAAGATCCATGAGGTTTCGTGGCAGGGTACCAATTCTTGCAAGATTGATACCAAGCTGTTTTGTGTGCATTAATGGATATGATATGGTGTAGAATGGCTAGGGTAGCGTGTAGAACAATATTACATCAATGGATTTGAGTTCAATCAAGATTGATACCAGTGAATTAAGTTGAAACCCTAATGTTGGAGCTTTTTGTTAGGATGATTTAAGGAGTTTCAGAGAGAGCTACTTGTATGGTTGTGTTCGTGGTAATCAGTAGTACAATTTTGCTTTTGGAATTTCTGGATTTCATCAAGTCATCATTGAGAACGATTGAGTTGAAGGATCGTGCATGGATCTATTTCAGACGAAACCATAGGGTGTGTTTGGGGACGATGAACTCCCACCGTTGGATTGTCCCTAATATTTGACTAATTCAGTTGATCGCACGGCCAAGATTTAATTCTGAAAAGGGGAGGGAAATTCCAGCTTCAAAACGCTGCGTTTGGATTAGTTGTGAATCCTGGGCTTCAGCAGATCTTGTTATTCACACCTCCACCATGGGCCCAATCAGAGAATGAACTAGATTTTGATGATATTTGCACCGTATCTTTTTTATTTTTCTTTTAATTTTTCAAATAATTTTATGAGCACAGGTGGGCCTATCCCAATTTAATATTTGCACCCCAGGTTTTCAGCCCATCTCAGATAATAACTGAGGCGCATTACTCATGACACCCCCCTCCCCTTCATTTCATTTCATTTTATTTTTATTTCTTTTAATTTTCTTGCATTTTAATAAATCCATATAAAATTCAAAAATTAATATTTTTCACTTCTTGTTTTTTTCACATATTCATAATCATGTCTAGAAAAGTGCAAATAAATAAAATTCCATTTTATTTTTCTTTTAATATTTTTAGCATATCATTCATTTAAATAGTCTTTTTAATTGATTTAGTTGATGCTTAATTTTGTAGAATTTGTTTTAGGACTTTCCCTTAGGATTTTTGAGCCATTCTTTTTGGCATAGTTAGATATTGAATCATAGTTCATATAGGATTTAATTCTCAATTTGTAGATTAAAATTTGATATAGTTTGCTTGTTTGACATTTAGGTGCTCAAATTAGGGTTTTAGGTTGCATAAGTAGATTTGAACCATTTTGTTTTGGGGTTTATAGGCCAAATTAGTGTATGGGGGATATATGGGTTAAGGGTAAGTATGTATAGACTCCCCTAGAATTTTTCTAGAATATTGTATGGTATTTTAGTATTTTTAATTGATTTTTGAATGTATGGTTAGTATGTGTGTTGCTTAAAGGCATAGTTTGTATTGTTTTGTTTTCTTTTCTTCTCTTTTGAGTGTGTGAGCTTTGAAGATTGAGTTGAAGACCTTGTGGATCATCATTTAAGCTTTGAAGACCTTGCAGAGGAGTTTAGTTAGCTTTTGTTGTTTTGTTTATAGGTTTATAAGTATATAGGTAGAGTCTTAGATAGAATACTTCCATTCAATAAACAAGGAGTGTCTTGTTCACCTCCTTCCTTCTCTATGACATAAAGTCCCTTAAGGGTATTCACCTCTCTCCTTTGGAGGGATTAGTGACCTTGCCCTCTGAGGTAGAACTTTGAGAGAGCCTTTCCCTTTGATGTTAAGTCCTTAATGGCATCCTTTGGAGGTCAGTGAGCACTGTAACATCCTCACCTCATCTGGTTGACTGAATCTTGTTTGATGAAGCATTTGGATTGTTGAAGATAGCAATGAAAAGTATTGAAGACTTGATAGAAGATCTAAAGGCCATTGAAGATAGAAGCTGAAGCTTTGAAGAGGATGAATCCTTGAAGACTGCCATTCCAGCTGAAGCTTGGAGAGTGTGAAGACCAAGTTGATACTTGAAGATCCCTGAAGATAGTGAAGCCTGAAGGTGGAGCTGATCAAAGAAGCTGAAGCTTAAGGGAGAAGATGAGTTGATACTCATGTTGTAGGGTTGATACCTGGAAAGCAAGTGATCTCTGAAGTCTGAAGACTGAGTAGCTGCTGAAGGAGCTGAAGCTTTCTTCTGTTTTCTTTTCTGTATTGTTTGTTTTGTCTGATTTGTCTGTTGCATTTGAATAAGTCCATCTAGAATAAGTTCAGTCTAAGAGCATGATTGCATTAGAGGTTGAGTTGCTCCCTCTGCTTGTATTGTTATTGCGTGGCTTTGCTTGTGGGTATTCGGTAGAGCCCAGCTCCCTTGCCCATGTGTTTATTTTGCCTGATGGTATTTCTTTCTTTTATCTGTATGATTGCAGTTTACTGTTTATTGCTTGATAGCATGTTGTTTATTTTTCAGTATGATTACTGTTATTTCATGACTGGCTTGAGGTCGAGATGAGCTTGTGGAGGCTGAAGCCCCACACACATTTCCTCCCTCACTTGCATTGCATGCATTTTACTGTTAAGCTGATGCTTTGTCTGTTTTGGTGTATCATTGACATGATCCCTTAGGACTCTCATTTCCTTTGATAAGGATTTGATGATAGACTTTTAGGTTGAAACCTATGCATGACAACTTCTAGGAGTTCCCTGTTCAAACCTCAACCATAGGATGAATCCATGGCATGACAACAGTAGGACTTGATAGTCTCTCTCCTAGTTGGGCCTGTTCTCTTCTCATCTCAAAACAGTTTAAGATACAGTAATCATGAATGATTTCTTTCGTATGTTACGAGCCTTAAGCTATCTGAGAAAGGATTGTGGGAGAGCTTCTTTTCCACAGTCTGGATGTTTAGTATGGTACCCTTTGGGTGACAGGCGACGCATTCACTCTCAGGTCATAGTCTCTAGTGCGGTTGAAATCGCAAACACAATAAAAAACACTTCTTTCGTAAAAAACAGGAAATGAACCGTAGTTTCCCGAACTACGTGAGCTCTGATCTCTCATGCCTGTTGAGAGTACGTAGGCATAAGATGGCGAAGTCTTGGCGAGCTACCTTCCCCCATAACCCTTCGTAGGCCGAACTACATTGACTCTGATTTCTCATTCTCTGATGAGAATACGTAGGCATAAAGTGCGACGCTTTGCCGAGTCATTTTTCTTTTCTTTTTCAGCCAGCCTTGATAGGTAGATAGATTATAACCAACCCATCCAAGTAAACAAACAAGCGAGGATCCCGTCGAGTACGACGGACGTGAGGGGTGTTAATACCTTCCCCTTGCGTAACCGACTCCCGAACCCAGACAATGGTTGCGATGACCTTGTCTTACCCTTATTCGTCAGGTTTTTCCGATCGTTTCCTTTCCCGCTCTGAGGGATAAATAACGAAAGGTGGCGACTCTTCTGTTTTGCCGGCACCTTATTTTCGCGCAAGCGACAGCTGGCGACTCTGCTGGGGACTCCAACGGTTCCCTGCGAGTCAATCCTACCGCTTGTGTGTTTGCTTGTTGGGTTGCGTTTATTTATCGCATTTTTTTACTTCTCGCACTTTATTTCCCGCATTTTATTTCCAGTATAATATGATTATTTGTGCTGTTGTGGGATGGGAGTTCTGATGAGTGAGAAGCCAGACCCAGGCTTGAGTGTACCATAGACTTAGAGTGGAAATTAGTGGGCGCGTGCTTGCTTTGCAGGCACTAGTGTCTCATGAAATCCACGCTCAGACGAGGTTCATCCGGTTGGCTTCACTTTCAACCCTTTGGGTTGAGACGGTTGCTGGTTTGGTGGATTTTCGACTCTGGGGACCGATCATTTGTGATTCAGCTAATTGAGGCCTCTTCAAGACTTGATGATGTCACTCCTTCTGGGAATCATATCATCAGTTTTGAAAGTTTGTGACGCTGATGAACGCATAGGATGCCGTACCTTGAGTCAGTCTAGGTCCATACCTGTGAGTGGGACTGGGTTTATTGCAGGAAACTTAGACCTTCAGACTACCTGGTTTTCTTGACAATGAATCAGTTATGTTGGTACCAGGGTTTCTCAGTTGCAGACTCGTCTGTTCTTGATAGAGCAGGGTTTGATCAGAGGATCTTATCATCGGGTGTATGTTTGTTCTTGATAGAGCAGGCTTTGATCAGTGTATTATCATCAGTGGTTTGTTCTGGATGGAGCAGATTTTGAGTGAGGTCTGAAGATCTCATCAGCAGATGTTATTTGTTCTTGATAGGGCAGATTTTGAGTGAGGTCTGAAGATCTCATCAGCAGATGTTATTTGTTCTTGATAGGGCAGATTTTGAGTGGGGTCTGAAGATCTCATCAGCAGCTGTGTGTTTGTTCTTGATAGGGAAGATTTTTGATTTGGGGTCTGAAGACTTCATCAACAGATGTTCCTTGATCTTGCACCCGAGGTCCTTATTATCAGGCACTTATTCTTGTCAAAGCAGAATTTTGATCTCGGTCCTATCAGATGGTTATTCTCAGCAGATCAGATCAGTGGTTTTGCACCGGGGTTTCCTTCTCATCAGCGACTGTTGATACAGAATCTCCATAGCAGCTATCCGGATATATTATTGCATGCCTGCATTTTGCATTGGTTTGCGCATTCATCTGCATTCCATTAACGTGTGTCTGTGTTGCAGGTACCGTTTCCCCGATCCCGGATTTCTCGCCTTCTGCTGTTATTATGGCCTCTCTCAGGAAGATTGTTGCGTATAAGTTCCCGACCCCTGATGTGTCGAAGCTGACTGGTTTGATGGCCCTGGCAGGGGATTCTGTGAAGGATAGGTTCAGGAAGTCTTATGGCAGGTTGCTTAGTCTGGTTTGCAAACCTTCTACGTCCGAGTTGAATGGGTTACATGCTCTTCTGCAGTTTTATGACCCTCCCTTGAGGTGTTTCACTTTTCACGACTTCATTCTCGCGCCGACGTTGGAAGAATATGCTGATATGCTGGGTGTGCCTATCAAAGGGCAGATGCCTTTTGTCCACATGGATGCTGAGCCTGATCTGGCTGGTTTGGCTTCCTCACTCCATCTGAGCGCTTCCGAGTTAGTAGTGACGAGCTGGAACAAGGTCCCAGGGTTCTCCCTGCAGTTTCTGATAGCTAAGGCTCAGCAGTGTGCTAAGGACAAATGTTGGGACGCATTCAATGTCGTCCTTGCTTTATGCATATATGGCATTATCTTGTTCCCCAGCATGCCTGATTTCGTGGACTTTGATGCATTCCACATTTTCGCCTCCAGGAATCCAGTCCCTACTCTGATCGGAGACGTCTATCACTCAGTGCATTACAAGAATGAGAACCGGAGAGGGAAGAATGTCTCATGCTGCGTACCGTTGTTGTACAAGTGGTTTGATAGTCATTTGCCCAAGAGGGGTTCTTCCGTCTTGTCTGCAGCCTTAGCTGAGTGGCCTGAGCGTCTGATGAGTTTGTCGGCAAAAGACATTGATTGGTTCGTTGACAGAGACAGGTTAGGCACCGAGGTGATCTTCAGTTGTAGTGGGTTTCCTAACGTACCTCTGATAGGTAGGAAGGGTTGCATCAACTACAATCCATCATTGCTAGTTCGTCAGTTCGCATATGCTTTGAGGACTCCGCCGAAGGAGGAAGAGGTACAGGAATCTCTGTACCTCACGGGTACTCTAGAGGGGGATTTGTTGTCCAAGCTTCAGCATGCGTGGAATAGTATCAGCAAGAGGGGAAAGCCTTTGTTGGGAAAGAGCAACAGCCAAGCCTACCCTCCTTATTCAGCTTGGATCAGAGCCAGGGCCAGCGCTATAGGGATGCCCTTCCCTCATGGCAGACCAGAGAGTCCTCCACCAGTCGAAGAGCCTACCACTGTGTCCATTCATCAGCACAACCAGGTATTAGCCGAGCGGGATGAACTGAAGAGGGCGAATGCAGAATTAGAGAAGGAGTTAACTCAGCTTCGGAGTGAGAGGAATGAAACCGTGCATGCCTTCAAAAAGCAAACAGAGTCGGTAAACCAACTGGGTGCAGACTTGGCGAAGCAGATTGCTGATCGGGAACGCTTAGGTCAAGACTTCAGGGCTGCTAATGATGTACTAGCTACGAAGAAGCAGCATTTGGAGGAGGCATATCGGAGGATATCTAAGTTCGACCAGCATTGGAAAACCTCCATGGCCACCAGGAAGGAGCGAGAGGACAAGCTGATGCTGCAGATTTCTAAGCTGGAAGCCGAAGTAAAGGACAGTGAGCGGAGGTTTGATGAAGAGACCGCCCGCAGATACGCCGCCGAAAGCCGTCTCAACAAAGCCCTTGCTAACCTGAAGGAGCATAAGCTGATGTTTGAGTCTAAAAAGCGGAAACTGGAGGATTGCTTTGGCGAAGGAGCTTGGGAGAGTTCAGTTCAGGGGCTTCAGCATACCATCAGGCAGAGGGAACTACTCGTCGAGGGGTTGCTCACTTCGCCAGATCATTCAGAGACAAAGGAGTTATTAGCAGAGTATCGCGCCCGTGGCCATGCTTGACTAGTTGTATTCCTGTTGTTTTGATCTTTGATGTATGCTGACCATCACCAGACTTGTTGGTTGAGGTCATGCTGTTGATTCGTTTGTACTCGCTGATACTGTGTACTGCCTTGACAGGCCTTTCCATATATATATGAGATTGATGTTTCCATGATTGGGCTCGGATTTCTTCGTCTTCTTATTATTATCAGCACTGGCACTAAGGCACTAGGATCGGGGGAAAATCTCCCACGCACACAGACACACGCATGCATATGCATGAAGCATATTTGCATGGTGTATATCTTATTGATTTTCCTAACCTTTATTGTTGACAGGTTTTTCAGGTTCCGAGCTGTCTCCGGTCTCCAGGATTGATCAAAGGCTCATCCACCGCTACTCAACCCGCGCTAATCAGACAAGGATCATGGACCAGGTGCAGTCAGATTTTCAAGAGCTCCGGGAACGGATGGATCGTTTCATGGAACTGATGCAGGTAGTCGCTAATGGTCAGGACCAGCTTCGTACTTTGGTTCAACCTCTGATCTCCAGGGTTGACAGTAATGGCATATTTCACGGCGGGGTTGTGCCTACTCCTCCTCCAGTGGACGCTCCACAGAATGTTGTTCCTGTTGCCGGGGGCAATGGCAGTGCTAACGGCAATCTGATGACTAATCTCGGACTCAATGCGGCAGGCGTCGGCAATGGTAGTTTGGGAGCCAATGTTAACATGGGGCCGGTCAACGGCAATGCTGGTGTCGGAAATCTGTTGGTGCCTCAACCGTGGCTAGAGGACCATCAGGATGACGTATTCTCTCAGAGAGGTGTAGAGGCAGAGTTGAACGCTGAAGCTCGACTCAGGTTCAAGGCGCTGGAAGACAAGATGAGAGACATTGAAAATCAGAACACATTGGGCGTCGACATGTCCAAGCTCGGGTTGATTGCTGATTTTAAGGTACCTCACAAATTCAAGGTGCCTGTCTTTGAGAAGTATAAGGGTACTACTTGCCCCCGTGTTCACCTCCGATCTTATTATAGAAAGATGTCCGCCTACTCTAACGATGAGAAGTTGCTGATGCACTTCTTCCAGGACAGTCTTTCTGGTCCATCACTCGAATGGTATATGGGTTTGGAGCCCGCTACTGTGCGCACCTGGAAAGACCTCGCTGAAGCGTTCGTCCTCCACTATCAATACAATAGCGACTTGGCCCCCAACCGAGTTCAGCTTCAGAATCTCGCACAGCGGAACAATGAAAGCTTTAAAGAGTACGCCCAGCGGTGGCGTGAATTGGCTGCTCGGGTTCAACCGCCGATGGTTGAGCGTGAGCTAGTGCAAATGTTCGTGGCTACCCTTCCTGGAATCTACTATGAAAAGCTGGTCAGTGGCATGTCTGGAACATTCTCGGCTCTCATCACTATGGGCGAGCATGTTGAGAACGGTATAAAGATCGGAAAAATTCAGGGCGAATCATCCTCAGCTGGAGGAGGTAGCAAGAAACCCTACGCTGGCAAGCGTCAAGAGGGAGATGCCAGTGCTGTCACTAATGCTTGGAGAAAGGGCAAGGGCCCTCAGCCTCAGATTGCTAGCATAAATATCCCAGCTGCTCCGCCGCAGCCGCAGCAGCAGCAGAATCAGCAGGGGTATAGAAGATATCAGAATCGGGCTCCTCTGACAAATCGTCATTTTGAAACTCCACCTATGTCATATGCGCAGCTTCTGCAAACGTTGCTTCAGCTTCAGCTAGTTCAAAAGAGGACAATGGCTCCCTTAACAGGGGCACCACCACCGGGGTATGACGCCAATGCTACTTGTGATTTCCATACGGGGGCATCAGGCCATACGATTGAGAATTGCAAAGCTTTTAAGCACAAAGTGCAGGACTTGGTGGACGCCAAAGTTATTAACTTCTCTGACAGTGTGCCCAACGTTACCAAAAACCCTATGCCTCATCATAAGGGGGGCGGAGTGAATGTCGTTATCACTGAGGAGAGTGCGGACCTGCTAACTGACGTTAAAGACTTGAAAACGCCGCTTAGTTTTGTCAAGGCTAAGTTGCTGAAGAAGGGCTTCTTCCCTGGATGCGGAGAGTTATGTATGGCTTGTGCTACACTTCCCGATGGGTGTGAGCAGCTGGTCGAAGGTATCCAAAGTCTGATGTCTGAGGGTATTTTGCAGTTCAGCCGGAGCGTTGAAAGTGCATCAGGGGAAGTCGTGCTGAAGCAGGCAGATGAAGTCGCTACCATTACTATTCCTCGTCACCCTATTACTATTTCTGCGCCCCGACCACCTACAATTACTATCACCAGGGCCGGACCAATCCCATTCGAAAGCACTAACGCCGTTCCATGGCATTACGGCGCCGAAGTCTATTGCAATGGTCAGAAGTTAGAGCTGGAACCATACGGATCGACTGTGCAGAATCTTATCGGAATCAGTGGCATTACTCGAAGCGGTAGAGTGTTCGCGCCGGCGGAGGTTGCAGCAGAGAAAGTGGTCAGGGCTGAAGCTGCTGATAAGGGTAAAGATAAAGCTGTCGAAGAGGTCCCTTCTGGGGCAGAAAAAGATTTGCTAGTTAAAGATGCTGAAGAATTCATGCGATTAATCAAGAAGAGCGACTACAAGATTGTAGATCATCTTCATCAGACTCCGTCAAAGATCTCTATTCTTAACTTGTTGCTATGTTCTGAAGCGCACCACAACGCATTACTGAAGGTATTGAACGCTGCCTACGTGCCGCAGGAGATATCAGTAAATCAGCTGGAAGAGATGGTAGCCCATGTTAATGCTGGCAATGGGCTGGGATTCACAGATCTAGAGCTGACTCCTAAAGGAAGAGACCACAACAGCGCCTTGCACGTCTCAATAGAGTGCAGAGGCACTATCATGTCGCATGTCCTGGTGGATACGGGTTCGTCGCTTAATGTGCTTCCGAAAAAGGCACTGATGAAGTTGGACACTCGTGGATTGCTTTGCACGCCCAGTGACCTGGTGGTAAAAGCCTTTGATGGGACTAAGCGCCACGTCTTCGGAGAGTTGACCCTGCCAATTCAAGTTGGTCCAGAGACGTTCAATACGGTCTTCTATATCATGGACATCATGTCTGCCTACAGTTGCCTCTTAGGTCGGCCATGGATCCATGCTGCTGGTGCCGTGACGTCTACGCTGCATCAAAAGCTCAAATATGCTGTCGGGGGCAGCATAGTAACCGTCTGTGGTGAGGAGTACATTATGGTGAGCCACTTGTCATCCTTTAAATATGTTGAAATGGATGGTGAGATCCATGAAACTCTCTGCCAAGCATTTGAAACCGTCAAGGTGAAAGAGGTAGCTCCTGTCGCCGCAGAGAAGCAAGAGATGAATCTCTCATCGTTTAAAGAAGCTCGAGCCGTTGTCGAAGCCGGTTCCCCCCCAGGCTAGGGGCATGTTTTGGATATACCAATCAAGCAGGATAAGTTTGGATTGGGGTACTCTCCTGAAGCTGAAGCTTCATCTTCTTCTAGCAGTTCGTCTCGTGGGAAAGGGCCGATCCTACTCACCAGGGGCGGAGTGATTTTCGAAAGCATCAACGCAGCGTCTGAGGACAGCGGGGATAGTGATTGTGATCTTGACGCCTGGATTCAAACGAGCAAGCCGGGCGAGCGCCTCAACAATTGGACCATCAAGGAGATTATCAAGCTGACAAGTGAAGAGTAATGATTTGCTTTTTACAATCTTTGTACAACCTTATGTTCTGCCCGGGGCATAGTGGTTTTATTGTCAGGGCCTTGTTGGATTATGTACATGCATTTTGTTAATAAATAAAAGGCGTTTTCTTCGTACTCAAATATTGTGTTCTCTGTTATTCCTGTTTTATGTTTATTTCGAAAAACAGCAAAATGGCAACGAAGTTTGTGCTAACCTGCATATTCTTGCTTTAAGCTTAACCCTTGTTATTGCAGGATCCACATAACAGATGACATCGACTCTGGACCTTCTATGGCTCACTACGACTTCGATTGCCCGATCTATCAAGCCGAGGATGAGATTGATGAAGACGAGGACCTTCCGGAAGAGTTGGCCCGCTTGTTGAGACAAGAGGAAAAGGTTATTCTGCCTCATGAGGAGGATATTGAGATTGTAAATCTGGGTTCTGAGGAGCTCGTCAGAAATGTCAGAGTAGGGGCTGCGCTGCAGAATGATGTCAAGCATAGACTGGTCAAGATGCTTCGAGAGTATAGTGACGTCTTTGCTTGGTCATATGAAGATATGCCCGGACTTGACACTGACATCGTGGTTCATCGCCTGCCGTTGCGAGAAGATTGCCCTCCAGTCAAGCAGAAGCTTAGGAGGACGAGACCAGACATGGCTGTAAAAATCAAAGAAGAAGTCCAGAAGCAGTTGGACGCAGGATTTCTAGCCGTTACCACTTACCCTCCGTGGGTCGCCAACATAGTGCCTGTACCGAAGAAGGACGGTAAGGTACGCATGTGCGTTGATTATCGGGATTTGAATAGGGCGAGCCCTAAGGATGATTTCTCGTTGCCTCATATCGATGTGTTGGTCGACAATACAGCCCAGTTTTCCGTGTTTTCGTTCATGGATGGCTTCTCCGGTTACAATCAGATTAAGATGGCACCGGAGGACATGGAGAAAACGACGTTTATCACCCCCTAGGGAACATTCTGCTATAAGGTAATGCCCTTCGGTCTGAAGAACGCAGGGGCCACTTACCAGCGAGCAATGGTAACTTTGTTTCATGATATGATTCATCATGAGATCGAGGTCTATGTTGATGACATGATTGCAAAGTCCCAAACGCAGGAAGAGCATCTGGTCAACTTATTGAAGCTTTTTGAGAGGCTTAGGAAATTCAGGCTGAGGCTGAATCCTAACAAGTGCACTTTCGGAGTGCGGTTCGGAAAGTTATTGGGGTTTATCGTTAGTGAACGAGGTATTGAAGTTGATCCTACAAAAATAAAAGCTATCCAAGAAATGCCAGCGCCGAAAACAGAAAGAGAAGTTCGTGGTTTCTTGGGCCAAACTACATTGCAAGGTTTATCTCTCAGCTCACGGCCACTTGTGAACCGATGTTCAAGCTTTTAAAGAAAGATCAGGCGATTACCTGGAATGAGGATTGCCAGAAGGCATTCGACAAAATAAAGCAGTATCTTCAAGAACCTCCAATCTTGATACCCCCAGTGGCTGGACGGCCATTAATCATGTACCTGACGGTTCTGGAGAATAGTATGGGGTGTGTTCTCGGTCAGCACGACGAGACGGGCAGAAAGGAGCATGCCATTTATTATTTGAGTAAAAAGTTCACTGAGTGTGAATCTCGATACTCGATGCTGGAGAAGACGTGTTGTGCATTAGCTTGGGCCGCCAAACGTCTACGACAGTATATGCTCAACCACACCACTATGCTAATTTCGAAGATGGATCCGATCAAGTACGTCTTCGAGAAGCAGGCTCTTTCGGGCAGGATTGCCAGATGGCAGATGGTGTTAACAGAATATGATATTCAGTACGTCTCTCAAAAAGCCATTAAGGGAAGCGTATTGTCTGATTACCTTGCCGAACAGCCAATCGAAGACTACCAGCCGATGAAGTTCGAATTCCCTGACGAGGATATTATGTTTCTCAAAGCGAAGGATTGCGATGAGCCATTGCCCGATGAGGGGCCAGATAGGAAGTCTCAGTGGAAGTTGATATTCGACGGAGCGGTTAATTCCTATGGAAGTGGTATCGGGGCTATCATCACGACTCCTCACGGATCCCACATCCCGTTTACTGCGAGACTGACGTTTCCAGTTACCAACAATGAAGCAGAGTATGAAGCTTGTATTATGGGTCTAGAAGAGGCAATTGATTTGAGAATCAAGAATCTAGACGTATATGGTGACTCAGCGCTTGTAATCAACCAGATTAAAGGGGAGTGGGAAACTCGTCAAGCAAATTTGGTGTCGTACATGAATTATGCCAGGAGGCTGCTTCCTTTCTTCGATCGAGTGGAACTTCACCATGTACCCAGGGCTGAAAATCAGATGGCTGATGCCTTAGCCATGTTGGCTTCAATGTATAAGGTCAATTTTTGGAATGAGGCTCCAAGAATTGTGCTTTCGCGTCTTGACAGACCAGCATTTGTCTTTGCAATCGAGGATGCCAATGACGGCAAGCCATGGTTCCACGACATCCAGACCTTCCTTATGACTAAGGAGTATCCTGCGGGTGCGTCGACCCAGGATAAGAAGACTCTAAGGAGGCTATCTGGAAACTTTTATCTCAATCCTGATGGAGTGCTGTATAAGAGAAACCACGATCTCGTGCTACTCAGATGTGTGGATGAGAAAGAAGCAAGTATGCTCATGGAAGAAGTTCATGAGGGCACATTTGGTACGCACGCCGGCGGGCATGCCATGACGAGAAAGATCCTGAGAGCAGGGTATTACTGGCTGACGATGGAGTCGGATTGCTTCAGATTCGCTAAGAAAT
Organism: Lathyrus sativus; assembly: GCA_963859935.3. NCBI lineage: Eukaryota > Viridiplantae > Streptophyta > Magnoliopsida > Fabales > Fabaceae > Lathyrus > Lathyrus sativus. The sequence goes on from OZ012741.1 coordinate 491,922,938, forward strand.
GTCACAAATGCCAGATTTATGCTGATAGAGTTCATGTGCCGCCGTGCCCATTGAATGTCATGTCCTCCCCTTGGCCGTTCTCCATGTGGGGCATCGACATGATAGGCAAGATCGAGCCCACTGCATCCAATGGTCATCGTTTCATTCTGGTAGCTATCGACTACTTCACCAAATGGGTGGAGGCAGCCTCGTATGCTAATGTGACCAAGCAGGTGGTAGCTAAATTCATAAAGAGGGACATCATCTGTCGCTATGGAATTCCCGAGCGGATCATTACTGATAATGGTTCGAATTTGAATAACAAGATGATGAAGGAGCTGTGCCAGAGCTTCAAGATTGAACACCACAACTCATCTCCTTACCGGCCGAAGATGAATGGCGCTGTTGAAGCGGCCAACAAGAATATAAAGAAGATTGTTCAGAAGATGGTTGTGACGTACAAAGATTGGCACGAGATGTTGCCGTTCGCCTTGCACGGTTATCGTACGACGGTGCGTACGTCGACCGGGGCAACTCCTTTCTCCTTGGTGTACGGTATGGAAGCTGTCCTACCGTTAGAAGTGGAGATTCCTTCTTTGCGAGTTTTGGTTGACGTGAAACTCGACGAGGCAGAATGGATTACGAATCGTTTGAACCAACTCAGCCTGATGGACGAGAAGAGGTTAGCGTCGATTGCATTTGGTCGCCTGTACCAAAGCCGAATGAAGAAAGCTTATGATAAGAAGGTGCGTCCTAGAAGCTTTCAGACGGGTGATCTCGTCCTGAAGAAGATTCTTCCGCCACACTCCGATCACCGGGGCAAGTGGACTCCGAATTACGAAGGGCCGTATGTCGTCAGCAAGGTCTTCTCAGGAGGAGCTTTGTTGTTATCCACGATGGATGGTGAAGATTTTGCATCCCCAATGAACGCGGACGCAGTTAAAAAATACTTTGCTTGAAAGAGACCCGTTGGACAAAAAAGAAAGAGTCCAGGCAAAAAAGGGGCATCCCGGCGAACCAAAAACAGAATAAAAGGTTCAGGCAAAAATCAGGGATATATTAAAAAAAATGTACACCCGCGAAGTCGAAAACCTACACTGGGCGGCTTCGGCAAAAAAGGGTATCCCGGTGAACTGAAAACCCGTAAAGGGCGGTTCACGCAAAAGTTAGGGATTTGAATAAGCAAATGACTGCGTTCCGCGCGTGGACTTTCATTGTTTAGTGGTTCGGAGGACCTGAGGGCCGTTTATCCGAATCAATCTCTTCCGAAGCTGAAGCATCGGAGAAGTATCGAAGTCGAGTGGGTCTTAGAGGGATCAACTCATGGTGTTCGTCTACGCCTCGTTGCCGACATTTGTGTATACTGATGTATATTTATATTTTCCTTTTGTGCGGCTTCCTCATTCCAGGAGCTTGCCTCTGTTGTAAAACATTTTTGCCCATTCAGGGGTTCACCATCAATAAAATGCATATTGTTCAGCAATTCTGCTTGCCCATTTAGCATTTATCTGTTTTGTTTGCGAATGAAAACGCCGATGTTTTTGATAAAATGCGCATACATAAACTTACGGGCCTAGGCCCATTGATTGTTGAAACAATTAATTACCTGAATAGTGTCACGAGATAATAACCTTGACAGGCCCCTTTGAGGAGGGTACCGTGTCTGTTTGTTTGTGTTGTTGCAGGTGTAGCGCCTTCCAGAAGATGTGTCGTGCGCATCCCCGAAGCAGGGCGAGCCCTCCTTCTCTAGCAGAGTTCAGTAGTCTCTCCTCCGCAGAATCTGAACGCAAGATGGTGAGCATTGATATGTCTCCCCTGGCAGAGATGATTCTCTTCCCCAAGCAGACGCATCCTGAAGGAGCGTCACCTCATCAGCTGAGTCAAGCACCGAAGAATGATGTCTTCTTCCCCCAGCACCGGGTCACAAGTGCAGGTCTCATAGGAATGTTCGGGTGCCGAAGTTCGTGCTTTCCCCAGTAAAGTTGCCGAAGCAGGTGTCTCCCCAGCACCGGGTCACAAGTGCAAATCTTGTAGGAAGCTGTTCGTACGCCGAAGTATGCAGTAACTGATGGTGCCAGACTGAAGTCTCCAGCGGAATTGAGATTCCCCACCAGAGTCGTATTCTCTCCCGAAGTCGGATGATTCCCTCTTCCCCAGTAGAGTGTTGGAACAGCTGATGTTGTATTCCCCTGCACAGTTGTACTCTCCCCCGAAGTCAGATGATTCTTTCTTCCCTAGCGAAATTGAAATTCCTCACCAGGGTCGTACTCTCCAGTGAAGTAGAATGATTTCTCTCCCCGGCTGAGTCCGCAGAAAAGCAGAACCCTTGGAAGCAGTTGAGACTGTGAGTGGTTTTCCTAGCAGAGCATTGAACAGCTGATGCTGTATTTCCCCAGAGTCGCACTTTCTCCAGCGAAGCATAATGATTTCTCCTTCCTCCGCCGAGTTCGCAGATGTCCAAGAGAGCCGAATCCTTGGGAGTTGATCAGACCATGATTCATTTTCCCCAGCGGAGTGTGAAGCAGCTGAAGTTGTTTCCCCACAGAGTTGTTATCCCCAGAAGATTAGCCGAGACGGCCACGCAGTTTATTCTCGCGATTGATATCAGCAGGTCCAGGTTCTCGTACAGCTTTGTTCCCCTGCAGCAGATCGACTGAAGTTGTCTTCACTGCAGCAGTCAACGGAAGATCAATTCCTCAGACAGAGCCCGGTTGATATTGGCGTGTCCACGTTCTCCTCAGCAGGATGATTCCTCTATCTGAGTAGTTCTTTCTCCTTGACAGGAGAATCTCCCCTCGGCATTTATTTTGCTGACGGGATTGCATCATTGTGCATGACTGCATAGCATTTAGCATAAGCGCATAGCATTTCCACCATGTGGGGCACGACGCCGAAGCATATGTATCATAAACGTGATCTAGGTTATTATCATTCGTGTTTTACAGGTGTTCCACCAAAAGACCAGTTGCTCAGGATGATTCCTGACATTCTCCCCAACGAGGTCGCTTTCTTGAGATGATTCTTAAGACCCCGGTGTAATTCCCACAGTCACTCGCTCAAGATGATTTTTGAGATCCCCAGCAAAGTCTGCAGTTCAAAACGATTCTTGAATTCCTCAGCAGGGCCGTTCGCTTAAAATGACTCTTAAGACCTCAGCGCAATTTCCCGAGTTGTTTGCCTAGTATGATACTTAAGCTCCCCAGTAGCGTCCCCAGCAAGAGTTGCCCAGGAGGATTCCTAGAATACCCAGCAGAATGAAGTCTCCAGAAAGGTTATGAGTTTAGGATGATTCTTGAAGGTGCCCGACGGAGCTGTTTGTTCAAGATGATTCTTGAAGTCCTTAGCAGCGTGATATGTCTGCTCCAACAGTGATGTCTAATCTGAAGATTGACTTCGTGAACGCCTGAAGGCGGCACCAGAAGGTTCCTGTGAATTCAGATTTCCTTGTTGATGAATCAACGTGTGTCTGAAGACAGAGTTCAGAAGTTGATAGGTCCAATTTTTGTATGCAGAGTGATCCGTGTTGGCCTGAAGACCAAGTCAGTTGTCCTGAGGTGATGATTGATCGCGATCAAGTGAATAGTGTTTCTTCTGACTGAAGTCGAAGATGTTTCTCCAGCTGAAGCGGAGTTTTTCCTGAAGGCAAAGTGTTTGAATCCCCGTAGAGTCATGAATGGCTCAGGAAACCATTTCTCTGACTGAAGTCGCAGATTTCCCAAGCCGAAGCGAAGGTGCCCGAAGGCAAGGTTATCCCCAAGGTCATGAATGACCTAGGATTCTTTTTTCGGACTGAAGGCCGAAGTATATCCCTGACTGAAGTCACGGATACTTTATAGCAGAGGCGGAGTTGCCTGAAGGCAGATCCATGTATCCTTGAAGGACAAGGACCATTTCTTCAGACTGAAGTCGAAGATACCTCCTGCAGAGTTGCCCTCCTTGAAGGTCAAGGATGTTTATCTTCAGAAGTACTTGAAGATCTTTTCTAGCTGAAGCTGGAATCGTCGACGGGCAGGGTTTCATCTATCTTCAGAAGAACTTGAAGATTCTCCAGCGGATCTGGAGTGGCCAGGGGCCAGGGTTTCATTCATATTCAGAAGTACTTGAAGATCTTTTCTAGCTGAAGCTGGAAGTGGCCAGGGGCCAGGGTTTCATATATCTTTAATGTTGAAGTTCTACGGTGGGCAGTGTGCAGTAGTGTTCCGATGTTCGTTATGGTTCTGAGGGTGAACCCCAGATCAGAGCGTGCTCGGTTAAGTCTCTCATTCCCAACGGAGTAGTTTCAAATACGCAAGTGTACCTTTTGTTCCATTTACCAGGGGTGAACCCCAGGTCAGAGTCGTTCAGTGTTGTATTTTCTCCAGCGGCGACGCAGAATATTTTGGATTTGACGGCAAGGTCAGATTATGTTCGTTTCCGACGGCGAGGTTGGATGTTTGTTCGACGGCGAGGTTGAATGTTTGGATTTGACGGCGAGGTCAGATTATGTTCGTTTCCGACGGCGAGGTTGGATGTTTGTTCGACGGCGAGGTTGGATGTTTGGATTTGACGGCGAGGTCAGATTATGTTTGTTTCCGACGACGAGGTCAGATTATGTTTGTTTCCGACGGCGAGGTTGGATGTTTGTTCGACGGCGAGGTTGAATGTTTGGATTTGACGGCGAGGTCAGATCATGTTTGTTTCCGACGGCGAGGTTGGATGCTTGGATTCGACGGTGAGGTCGAATGTTTGTTTCCGGCGGCGAGGTTGGATGTTTGGATTTGACGGCGAGGTCAGATTACGTTTGTTCGACGGCGAGGTTGGATGTTTGTTCGACGGCGAGGTTGAATGTTTGTTTGACGGTGATGTCAGACTCTTTAAATCCCCAGTAGAGATGATGTTTGTATGACGGCGATGTCGAGTGTCTCTAAGAGGATGTTGGTTTCCGACGGCGATGTCAGATGTAGTTCTCCAGCGGCGATGCGGGGTATTTTGGCAGATTTAGTTCTCCAGCGACGATGCGGGGTATTTTGATTGTCCGACGGCGAGGTCAGATGTAGTTCTCCAGCGGCGATGCGGGGTATTTTGTCAGATTTAGTTCTCCAGCGGCGATGCGGGGTATTTTGATTGTCCGACGGCGAGGTCAGATGTAGTTCTCCAGCGGCGATACGGGGTATTTTGTCAGATTTAGTTCTCCAGCGGCGATGCGGGGTATTTTGATTGTCCGACGGCGAGGTCAGATGTAGTTCTCCAGCGGCGATGCGGGGTATTTTGTCAGATTCAGTTCTCCAGCGGCGAGGTTGGGTGTCTGAAGGCAATGTCAGAAGAATTTAACGTGGATAACTGACGGCGATGTCAGATCGATATTTCTCCAGCTAGTTGTTGAGCAGCTAATGTTGCAGTGTTCGAAGGTTTGTTCCCCGCAGAGTATCGTGTGCTCGTGCAGTTGGCAAATTTTCGGGTTTACCGGTATTCAATCGTCTCGCACCTTGATTGGTTGAGAGCCGTTCGCTTCTCACCCAGTCAAGTTCAAGCCGTTTGAATAGGGGCAGCTGTTGCACCCCAAAATTTGACCAACAATTATTTATCCATCAAGTGTTTGAAGGTTGATACCTTCACCAGAAAGTTCAGGAGATCCTCAGAGGAATTGGTTGAAACCAAGGTTGTGTGCCTCATAGCTTGAGAGTTGTGGGTGCTCCTCAGATGATTCTGAGACTTTGAGAATGAACTTGAAGATTGGAGAAAGCCTATGAGATCTCTTGAAAGCCATCATGAAGCCCAGAGAGGTCATTATGCAAGAATTCAGGAGATTCAACCATGAATGGTAGAATTAGGGTTTTGACTGGGTCAACCCTAGATCAGCTGAAGATTTGGAGAAGGCTGAGACCTAATCCAAGGGCCATGAGATCATGGAATGATGTATGGATATGTTATAAAGATGATTCCTAGACCAACTCATCATGATTGAGGAGTTTGAGAAGTTTTGAGTTAGGGTTTTCTGAGGATTGTCAGTGAAAAACCCTAATTTGATCCCTATCTTCCAGGCAGTTTTAGCTCAAGATGTGATTGATATCTCATCTTCCCCACAACATGAATGTTGTAGAGATTGTTCTTAGATTTAATTTGAGTGGTAGAAGTCCTTGATAGGAGTTGCAGAGCTCAAGTTATGGTTTGACAAATTACAGGTCAGCTGAGGTGTGTGAATCTGGGTCCTTGAAAGTCACCCAACTTGCATACAACTTTTGCCCTAGTAGGATGATTCCTATGATCTCTTGGTCAACATGAATGTTGAAGAGCATCTTCTTAGCTTTCTATAGAGTACTAGAAGTCCTTGATAGGATTTGTAGAACTCAACTTATGGTTTGAGCAAGACAGGGGTATTTTGGTCATTTGGCAGTTATAGGTCATTTTAAGCAAAGGCCATATCTCCTATTTCCAAGCCTCAAATGGAAAAACTCAAAACATGAAAGTTGTTCAAAATGGAATTTTAAGCCTATAAAAGTGGTCATGAGTTATTGAAAAAGCTTGTAGCAAGGATTACAAGATTGGGTAAAAATGACCTAAAAATGGCTTATAAGTTAATTCAAGTCAAGTTGAAATTTGGTTTGGGAGATCTATGATCCAAAATAGGTCATCCAATATACCATTTTGAATGCAAATAACATTTTAAAAACTTTGGTTTAAACAGAATTTTGATTTGAGGCTCAAAAATGAAGGTTGCTTTGAAAAATTGTAACTTGTATCTTAAGGCATCCTTGGAAGGTTCTACACAAGGCAAGTTTGGCCTGATTTTTGCACATATGATCTCAATATCTCTTGTAATGAGATTTTGACACAAGTTTACAAGGCCTAACTCATGAGATGTGGTATGTTCAACATGTCATTAAAGGAGAAATTCCATGACTTTCCATTACTTTCTAGCTCATTCTAGGAAGTTCTAGATGATTCTATGGATGGTTATATATTGAGGGGATCATGATGAAGGAAAAGGTTGGTGAATGTTGCTGAGTTCATTGGAGAGAGTGAGAGAGAAAGTGCCATTGCTAGACTTCTTCAAGATCAAGCAAGATCCAATTCCTTCTTCTACAAGCTTCATCCACCTCAACTCTTGCAAACAGAAAGGTGTTCATCATTGGAGGAAGATTTGGAGAGGATTTCAAGCCTTGAATCAAGCCCTAGCACCACTCACCATTGAAGCTTGACAGGTTGGTAACTTGATCCATAAGTCCTTTATTAGGTGCATTCTGTTAGAATCCTAGGTGTAAGACCAACATGCTAGGTTAGAGGAAGGTTTTCTGAGAGTTAGAGGAAGATCCATGAGGTTTCGTGGCAGGGTACCAATTCTTGCAAGATTGATACCAAGCTGTTTTGTGTGCATTAATGGATATGATATGGTGTAGAATGGCTAGGGTAGCGTGTAGAACAAGATTACATCAATGGATTTGAGTTCAATCAAGATTGATACCAGTGAATTAAGTTGAAACCCTAATGTTGGAGCTTTCTGTTAGGATGATTTAAGGAGTTTCAGAGAGAGCTACTTGTATGGTTGTGTTCGTGGTAATCAGTAGTACAATTTTGCTTTTGGAATTTCTGGATTTCATCAAGTCATCATGAGAATGATTGAGTTGAAGGATCGTGCATGGATCTATTTCAGACGAAACCCTAGGGTGTGTTTGGGGACGATGAACTCCCACCGTTGGATTGTCCCTAATATTTGACTAATTCAGTTGATCGCAACGGCCAAGATTTAATTCTGAAAAGGGGAGGGAAATTCCAGCTTCAAAACGCTGCGTTTGGATTAGTTGTGAATCCTGGGCTTCAGCAGATCTTGTTATTCACACCTCCACCATGGGCCCAATCAGAGAATGAACTAGATTTTGATGCTATTTGCACCGTATCTTTTTTATTTTCTTTTAATTTTTCAAATGATTTTCTGAGCACAGGTGGGCCTATCCCAATTTAATATTTGCACCCCAGGTTTTCAGCCCATCTCAGATAATAACTGAGGCGCATTACTCATGACACCCCCCTTCCCCTTCATTTCATTTCATTTTATTTTTATTTCTTTTAATTTCTTGCATTTTAATAAATCCATATAAAATTCAAAAATTAATATTTTTCACTTCTTGTTTTTTTCACATATTCATAATCATGTCTAGAAAAATGCAAATAAATAAAATTCCATTTTATTTTTCTTTTAATATTTTTAGCATATCATTCATTTAAATAGTCTTTTTAATTGATTTAGTTGATGCTTAATTTTGTAGAATTTGTTTTAGGACTTTCCCTTAGGATTTTTGAGCCATTCTTTTTGGCATAGTTAGATATTGAATCATAGTTCATATAGGATTTAATTCTCAATTTGTAGATTAAAATTTGATATAGTTTGCTTGTTTGACATTTAGGTGCTCAAATTAGGGTTTTAGGTTGCATAAGTAGATTTGAACCATTTTGTTTTGGGGTTTATAGGCCAAATTAGTGTATGGGGGATATATGGGTTAAGGGTAAGTATGTATAGACTCCCCTAGAATTTTTCTAGAATATTGTATGGTATTTTAGTATTTTTAATTGATTTTTGAATGTATGGTTAGTATGTGTGTTGCTTAAAGGCATAGTTTGTATTGTTTTGTTTTCTTTTCTTCTCTTTTGAGTGTGTGAGCTTTGAAGATTGAGTTGAAGACCTTGTGGATCGTCATTTAAGCTTTGAAGACCTTGCAGAGGAGTTTAGTTAGCTTTTGTTGTTTTGTTTATAGGTTTATAAGTATATAGGTAGAGTCTTAGATAGAATACTTCCATTCAATAAACAAGGAGTGTCTTGCTCACCTCCTTCCTTCTCTATGACATAAAGTCCCTTAAGGGTATTCACCTCTCTCCTTTGGAGGGATTAGTGACCTTGCCCTCTGAGGTAGAACTTTGAGAGAGCCTTTCCCTTTGATGTTAAGTCCTTAATGGCATCCTTTGGAGGTCAGTGAGCACTGTAACATCCTCACCTCATCTGGTTGACTGAATCTTGTTTGATGAAGCATTTGGATTGTTGAAGATAGCAATGAAAAGTATTGAAGACTTGATAGAAGATCTAAAGGCCATTGAAGATAGAAGCTGAAGCTTTGAAGAGGATGAATCCTTGAAGACTGTCATTCCAGCTGAAGCTTGGAGAGTGTGAAGACCAAGTTGATACTTGAAGATCCCTGAAGATAGTGAAGCCTGAAGGTGGAGCTGATCAAAGAAGCTGAAGCTTAAGGGAGAAGATGAGTTGATACTCATGTTGTAGGGTTGATACCTGGAAAGCAAGTGATCTCTGAAGTCTGAAGACTGAGTAGCTGCTGAAGGAGCTGAAGCTTTCTTCTGTTTTCTTTTCTGTATTGTTTGTTTTGTCTGATTTGTCTGTTGCATTAGAATAAGTCCATCTAGAATAAGTTCAGTCTAAGAGCATGATTGCATTAGAGGTTGAGTTGCTCCCTCTGCTTGTATTGTTATTGCGTGGCTTTGCTTGCGGGTATTCGGTAGAGCCCAGCTCCCTTGCCCATGTGTTTATTTTGCCTGATGGTATTTCTTTCTTTTATCTGTATGATTGCAGTTTACTGTTTATTGCTTGATAGCATGTTGTTTATTTTTCAGTATGATTACTGTTATTTCATGACTGGCTTGAGGTCGAGATGAGCTTGTGGAGGCTGAAGCCCCACACACATTTCCTCCCTCACTTGCATTGCATGCATTTTACTGTTAAGCTGATGCTTTGTCTGTTTTGGTGTATCATTGACATGATTCCTTAGGACTCTCATTTCCTTTGATAAGGATTTGATGATAGACTTTTAGGTTGAAACCTATGCATGACAACTTCTAGGAGTTCCCTGTTCAAACCTCAACCATAGGATGAATCCATGGCATGACAACAGTAGGACTTGATAGTCTCCCTCCTAGTTGGGCCTGTTCTCTTCTCATCTCAAAACAGTTTAAGATACAGTAATCATGAATGATTTCTTTCGTACGTTATGAGCCTTAAGCTATCTGAGAAAGGATTGTGGGAGAGCTTCTTTTCCACAGTCTGGATGTTTAGTATGGTACCCTTTGGGTGACAGGCGACGCATTCACTCTCAGGTCATAGTCTCTAGTGCGGTTGAAATCGCAAACACAATAAAAAACACTTCTTCGTAAAAAACAGGAAATGAACCGTAGTTTCCCGAACTACGTGAGCTCTGATCTCTCATTCCTGTTGAGAGTACGTAGGCATAAGATGGCGAAGTCTTGGCGAACACCTTCCCCCATAACCCTTCGTAGGCCGAACTACGTTGACTCTGATTTCTCATTCTCTGATGAGAATACGTAGGCATAAAGTGCGACGCTTTGCCGAGTCATTTTTCTTTTCTTTTTCAGCCAGCCTTGATAGGTAGATAGATTATAACCAACCCGTCCAAGTAAACAAACAGCGAGGATCCCGTCGAGTACGACGGGCGTGAGGGGTGCTAATACCTTCCCCTTGCGTAACCGACTCCCGAACCCAGACAATGGTTGCGATGACCTTGTCTTACCCTTATTCGTCAGGTTTTTCCGATCGTTTCCTTTCCCGCTCTGAGGGATAAATAACGAAAGGTGGCGACTCTTCTGTTTTGCCGGCACCTTATTTTCGCGCAAGCGACAAATGGGAAACTCGTCAACCTAATTTGATTCCTTACATGAATTATACAAGGAGGTTGTTACCTTTCTTTGACAAGGTGAAGTTTCACCACGTGCTGCGAGCGGAGAATCAGATGCAAGACGCTCTGGCAACGCTGTCTTTGATGTACAAGGTTAATTTTTGGAATGAAGCTCCCAGAATAGTTATCTCCCGCCTTGATAGACCCGCTTTCATATTCGCCATTGAGGAGGCCTCCGATTGCAAGCCGTGGTATTTTGACATCCAGAATTTCCTTAAGAACCAGGAGTATCCGACTGGGGCATCTAGTCGAGATAAGAAGACTCTAAGGAGATTGTCTGCAATTTTTATCTGAATCAGGATGGTGTGCATTATAGAAGAAACCATGATTTGGTGTTGTTGAGATGCGTGGATGAAAAAGAAGCAAACCTGCTTATGGAGGAAGTCCACGAGGGTACTTTTGGTACGCATGCCGGCGGACATGCCATGTCTCGAAAGTTGTTGCGAGTTGGGTATTATTAGCTTACGATGGATTCATATTGTTTCAAATTCGCGAAGAAATGTCATAAATATCATATCTATGCCGACAAGATTCATGTGTCGTCGTGTCCTTTGAATGTCATGTCATCTCCATGGCCCTTTTCCATGTGGGGCATTGATATGATTGGAAAGATCGAACCAACTGCATCCAATGGACATCGTTTCATTTTAGTAACCATAGACTATTTTACCAAGTGGGTCGAAGCAACTTCTTATGCCAATGTCACCAAGAAAGTTGTGGCCGGATTCATCAAAAGGGACATCATCTGCCGATATGGAATACCTGAAAGGATCATTACTGATAATGGATCTAACCTGAATAACAAGATGATGAAAGAGATATGCCAGAACTTCAAGATTGAGCATCACAATTCGTCTCCCTATCTTTCGAAGATGAATGGCGCGGTCGAGGTGGCCAACATAAATATCAAGAAGATAGTGCAGAAGATGGTTGTAACTTATAAAGATTGGCACGAGATGTTGCCCTTTGGTTTACATGGATATCGCACCTCGGTGCATACTTTAACTGGGGCAACTCCCTTCTCATTTGTATATGGTATGGAAGTTGTCCTGCCACTATAAGTCGAGATACCTTCCTTGAGAGTTCTGGCTAACGTCAAACTAGATGAAGCAGAATGGGTGAAGAACATGCTGAATTAGCTCAGCTTGATGGATGAGAAAAGGTTGGCGTCAATCGCATACGGTCGTCTATACCAAAGCAGAATGAAGAAAGCCTTCGATAAGAAGATAAGTCCTCGAAGCTTTCAGGTAGGTAATTTAGTGTTGAAGCGGATTCTCCCACCACAGAACGATCACAGGGGCAAATGGAATCCCAATTACGAAGGTCTGTATGTTGTAAGGAAAGTTTTCTCCAGAGGAGCCTTACTACTTTCGACTATAGACGGTGAGGATTTCACGTCCCCTGTGAACGCAGACGCAGTCAAAAATACTTTGCTTAATGAGACCTGCTGGAAAGAAAAAGAAAATCCAGGAAAAAATGGGGCATCCCGGCGAACCATAAAAGGATAGGTTCGGGCAAAAATTAGGGATAAAAAGAAAAAAAAGTGTAAACTCGCAAAGTTGAAAACCTGAAAAGGCAACTTTGGCAAAAATGGATATCCCGGTGAATTGAAAACCCGCGAGGGCGATTCAGGCAAAAGTTAGGGATTTGAAAAGCAAACAACTGCAATCTGCATATGGGTCTTCAGAACATAGTGGATTATGGGAGGACCCGCGGGAAACCGTTCAAGTCAATCTCTTCCGAAGACGAAGCATCGGAAAAGCATCGAATTTATGCGAGTCATAGATGAGTCGTCCCATGGTGGTTGTCTGTACCACATTGCCGACATTTTGTATATCTTTGTGCATTTCTTATTTGTCTTTGGCACAACTTTCTCATTTCAGGAGTTGCCTCCTTTGTAAATTTGCCTATTTTCAGGCCGTTTATCAATAAAACATGCTATTCAAAAAATATTTGTGTGCTTGGTTTTAGCTTTTACTTTTGTTTGTGAAAAACGTCCGATGTTTTTGATGAATTTGCACATACATAAACTTGCAGGCCTTGGCCAATAATTGTTAAAAGTTTGACTTAATTGAACAACGTCATGGATGATGACCAAGATAGCCTTTGTTGTGTAGTATCTTGTCTGTTGTTTTTGCAGGTTGGTTACCCTTGGGGCATCTCTCTACGAAGGTATGGATGGAGCCGTTTTCCCCAGCCAGAGTTTGTTCCCCAATAATCAAAAGCGGTTTCTTCATCCCAGCATGGTGGTGTGCGCGTAGGTATACGGTTATCCCCAGCAGCTGGTCGATACACGTTTCTAATCCCCATGGAGTACAGGTGCTTGCCTACTCCCCAGCGAATCAAGATGATAGACTGAGGTCTCTAGTCGAGTTGATTTCCCCGCAGAATTGTAGGTTCCTTGGAAGCCATCCAGAGCCTTTCTCCCCAGTTTAAGTCCATTTGTTATTGGCATGCAAAGTTTATCTCCGACGGGGTAGCTCTCCTTTCCCAGCAGGAAGGATTCTGTGTTTCCGGCATTTATTTTGCCGATTCGGTTTCGTTGCATTTGCATGCGTGCATAGCATCTACCCAAACGCGTAGCATTTCCATTTTGTATGGAGCATTACGCCATTTTCAAACATGTGCATTATGAACATAAACTAGGTTGTTACTTTTCTGATTTCAGGTGGTGGTTATCCCCTACAGGTGATCTTCAAGCTTCGGCTTTTACGTCGAGCATTCAGACTCCGGCTCCTCTGTTGAACATCTAGGTTCCGACATTTTCTATTTGTGACGTTTTACTTTACCCGAGAAGTGCCCAGACTCCGTTTGGTATATTAATCCTGATAAGTTTTGTATCTCTTGCTCCGTTGAATATCCAAATTCTGGTGAAGGCTCAGTTTGTGACATATTCCCTTTATCTATCAGATACTCCGTTTTCCGGTTGGTTTGCTTCGTTGAGTGTTTAGGCTCTGGTTGGTTTGCTTCTTTGAGTGTTTAGGCTCCGTTTGGTTTGCTTCGTTGAGTGTTTAGGCTCCGGTTGGATTGCTTCGTTGAGTGTTTAGGGTCCGGTTGGTTTGCTTTGTTGAGTGTTTAGGCTCCGGTTGGTTTGCTTCGTTGAGTGTTTAGGCTCCGGTTGGTTTGTTTCATTGAGTGTTTAGGCTCTGGTTGGTTTGCTTCGTTGAGTGTTTAGCCTCCGGTTGGTTTGCTTCGTTGAGTGTTTAGGCTCTGGTTGGTTTTCTACGTTGAGTGTTTAGGCTCCGGTTGGTTTGCTTCGTTGAGTGTTTAGGCTCCGGTTGGTTTGCTTCGTTGAGTGTTTAGGCTATGGTTGGTTTGTTTCGTTGAGTGTTCGTACTCCGGCCAGTTTTCATTTGTTGATGTACTCCTCATCTCGTTGAGTATCTAGGCTCCGACAATTTTCATTGATTCATTTTGTTCGTTGAATATCCAGATCCCGAAAATTTGAAATGTTCTCCTTTTTATAGTTTTCCCCAAGTAGAGTTGCTCGTTAAGTTTCTCTTTCCCCCAGCGGGGAATGTTTGTAATCAGAGCAATTATCTCCGGAGATTCTTGTTTGCAGTTTTATTTTCTGCGGTTCGCAAATTTCCGGGTTCTTTGGTATTCAACCGTCTTTTATCTTGATGGTGTGAAATTCGTTCGCTTTTCACTCATTCAGGTCTAAGTCGTTTGAATAGGGGCAGCTGTTGTACCCCAAAATTTGCCCAACCTTTTCTTTACTTGGTTTATGTTTCATTTCATTGTTCTAGCATATTGCATTGCATAGAATTTTGCATTTACAGGGGATCAAGAGATGTGTGTATAACAAGAGGAATTTTCCAAGGTTTCTAAGCCTAATCAAGAGTTTGTATTCAAGTCAACAGGGGGTCATCATTATCCGAGACAAGTCAAAGCCCCTTGGATAGGCAGATAAGTGTATATGGTTCACCTCCTATCTAGGAGGCCATTTTAAGGTCATATGAGGACCACAAGCCCATGGTTATGGAGGGAGATTATCATTTAAGCTCATTGGAGGCCTTGTAGGTCATTGTGGAGCTCATCCAAGTGTTTATACCAAGTGCAAATGGCTATAGTTGAAGATGAAGCAATTAGGGTTTTCATCTGGTCAACCCTAAGTCAACTGTGAAATTGAAGGAGATTAAGACTCAATTACATGTCTTTATGGTCATGGAATGTTGTTTTGAGACACATGCGATATCATTTCAAGATCAATTCATCAAGAATCAAGAGTGTGAGGAGTTACTAAATCAGGGTTCTCAGTATAAAATCCCCTATTTGGTGCTCAGCTTCAAGACCACCTATCTCAAGATACAAGTCTCATCTCATCTTGACCCCAACATGAGACTTGTAGAGCATTTTCTTAGCTTTCGTTTGAGTACTAGAAGTCCTTGATTGGATTTGTAGAACTCAAGTTATGAAGCAGACAAGTTACAGGTCCTCAGATAAATGTGATTTTTGTCAACCAACGTCAACCAACTTCCAAGCCACTTTTGACCTAGAAGGATGTTTCTCCTCAACTTTTGATGAACATGAAAGTTGTTCCTCATTATCTTAGCTTTCCAAAGAGTACTAGACGTCCTTCATCTGATTTGTAGAACTCAAGTTATGAGGCTTGCAAGGCAGGGGTATTTTGGGAAAGCAGGATTACAGGTCATTTTCATTATAGGTCCATTTCACCACTTTGCACACTTCAAATGGAAATCTTTCCAACATCAAACCTGCTCCAAATAAGGTCATTTGCTCAACCAAACATCAAGGCATCAAAGGTTTGGCTTGGATTGAAGAATCCTTAAAGAAATTTCCATGAAAAAGAACTTAAAAGGGGAAAATCAAATTAAATTCATTTGGGATCATTTTGTACCAACCTTGTGAATTTTTTGAGTGCCAAATGCATTTCAAGCACAATGCCAATTTTAGATTTGAGATTTGAGCTCAATTTGGTGGCCATTTTCATGCTTACTTCAAGTTTAAGTAACATATACAAACCATGCCATAAGATTAAATTGAGGAGCCATTTTCATCCCTTGGATCAATTTACCTCAGGTGTAAGTTAACTGAGCCATTTTTACAGCTTGGCAAGGTGATTTTCGTGCAATTTTAGAAGTGGCCATGAAGAGAAAATTTGCAATTCAATTGGGCTTAAGGAGCATAGAATTGGGCCTTCTTGGTATCAAAATCCATCATATTTATTCTCAGCATTGTTCACAAGCTCTCAGAATTGACTTTGGTGTGAAATTTCTGAAGAACACATTAAGAAAAAGTGGGAGAAAAGTCAAAATCGTTTTTTGCATTTCAGTGAGTTTTAATCGAAACCAAACATTTAAAAAGGTTCCTTGAGGTTCATAGAACGTTTCTGGGTGGTTTCTTTTAAGCTTCACTAAAGAATTGAGCTATGAGGAAGCTTTCATTTAGGTTTCTTTTCAATCCTTTTTTCTCTCTGTTTAAGCATTGCTTTCACGCCATTTTTATATATTTGTCTACCTCTTGATGTGTAGATGGTTTCTGGAATGAACTGATGGTTGTTTGTGAGCTTTTGTGTTTTAAGCTCATTGCTTTTCTTTTTCGTTTTGGCTTATCTAGGCATGATCAATGAAAATGGTTTGTGGATTTGGAATCTACACGACCTGGAGATCAATTTTGACTATTTATTTGCTGATTTTGGTTGAGTTTTGAAGCATCTGCATTTTTTGCCGTGAACTGGTTTGAAGTTTCGCCGGAGAAGACGACCGGAACAGTGGTTCCGACCGTCTTGTTTTTCCCTCCAAGTTTGAACTTCACCTGAGCCACGTGTGTGTGTTTATAGCCTTTGGACGAGCTTACTTTTTATTTGCACGGTTCTGATTAAGACGTATGATGCACACCTTTTGACTGCACGCACACAATCTGTAATGCCCGTTTATTTTAAATTAAATTATTTATGAGTTGTTGGCCGCGCCCGCCGTATCGTGGTAGTATTCGGGTGTATCGGGTAAAATTCTTTTAGTCGGGATATTTTACCGTTAGTGCGAAATTAAATAAAAAGAAACGAGAAAAATAATAATAGGTGATTTTGATGAATAACTATCTAAGTGGGCCAAATATTAGTAATTTAAATAGTAAAAGAGGTTGGTGCTACTAGTAAGCCCAAAATTAACAAAAAATCAAAAAGGAAAAGGAATGTGGCTGGAGGAAGTTGAGAACAGAGGAAGTTAACCACCGGAGAGAATTCAAGGTAGTTGCAGAAGGGTCACCGGAGAGCAAACCGGAACCGGGAGTTTAGAGTTGCCCTCAATCCAAAGGTAAGGGTGGGGTTCAATTCTATAACTATGGGTATGATCAATTTCATGAAGGGAATTGAATCATTTGGTTAGTTTATGTGGGTCGATAAATATTAAGGATGATGCTTGTCAGTGTCTGAAAAAAAATGTTTTATGTCATTAGTTCTGTGTGAAAATATTTGGAAAGTTGTTATTGTGTCCTTACTTGATTAGATTGAAATTTGTGGTTACATGATTCGTATGAAACTGTGATGCTTTGGTTATGGACAATTTGGTTGTAGGCGTAATGCCTTGTTGCATGGTTGCTGTTGTTGTGTTGTAGTCCATAATAGATGCATCTCATAGCATATCATCCTTGTTGGCTTGTATTGGTGTTGGTTGTGCCTGTATTGGCGGCCTATAATGGCAGATAAATTATTTGTGGAGTTCTACTCCAAATTGGTACGACATGCATATGCATAGTTGAGTCGCATAGTGTCGCGTCATTATGTATTTGCAAGTGATGATGAGTTGCTGAAATTTCTTGTTAATTGTTGTGGATATGAATGATAAATTCCTGGCATTTGTTGTCAATAATATTTAGAAGACTGCGAAAATTATAATGCTGTGATATGATCCTGACATGACTTTTATCATGCCTTCTGTTCTAATTTTGATATCTCACCCTTTACGTTGTATGTTACCTCCGTTGGTGGTAATTTGCAGGTAACCCGAAATAAAGTGTCGCTTTTCGTTTAAGGTGTTGCTGGTCGCTCTGATACGTAGCACTCTTGGGGGGGGATGAACGATTAATTCTATTGTTTTTAATTGATTTCTTTGTTGCTGAATTTTATTAAGTACTTTTCATTAAATTGGTTGCCTCTGTTAAGTGCCAAATGTTGGTTGGACGCACTAAATCGATGAATCGGTAGTGCTGATTTTTATGGTTGAAACTAGTTGTTTTAGTGAATTTATGCAAGATTATTACTTTCTGAATTTTTAATGGAGTTTAGATTCAAAACCTTTCTTGCCTTTGTTTTTTGTTTATTATGAGTTGTTTGAAAGTTTATTAAATTCCGCTGCAAAATAACAGGTTATCTTATAATTAAGATGCTAAGCAAGTTATCATTGTCTGTTCATCCGATTATGTGCTATGTATGTTATTAAATGATCTTTTGCAGGTGTATGTTGTATGTTAAGTTGAAAATGTGACACCTCTGATGCGCTCAGATTTTGTGAGTGTGACGATCGTCACAATTCCATGGCACTCGTCATGACCATCACAGTCGTGACAATTTAATGACGATCGTCATGACCATCACGGTCGTGACAGTTCCATTACGATCGTCATTTAGCTCCTTTTGGTGCACTCTGATTGTTTTTTTTCTTATTTTATCTGCTTGGTTAGAATGGGGTGTTACATTAGTGGTATCAGAGCAGGTCGTTCCATCCGACTGAAATATCAAGTCAGTCGTTGTGTCTAGCATTAGAGTATCATTGTTTGTGAGATCTGGCTATTGGTTGTTGCAGTTTAAGTGAAATGGCTTGAGGGAATGATGCTGCAATTGCTGATGACTGGTGGCTAGAGACCCATCCGGTATTGGAGGCTGCAGGTGAGGAGATCACTTAGACTGTATTCCATAGGGAATTTCTGAAGAAGTATTATCCGGAAGATGTCTGTGGTATGAAAGAGATTGAGTTTCTTGAACAGAAGCAAGGAGACAGATCTATTACTGAATATGCTGTGAAGTTCAAAGAGTTGGCTAAGTTTTATCCGCACTACAGTGCAGAAACCGCTGAGTTCTCTAAATGTATCAAGTTTGAGAACGGATTGAAGTCTGAAATCAAGAAAGCAATCGGGTATCAGAAGATCCGTGTTTTTGATTCATTCGTTGAAAGTTGTAGAGTTTATGAAGAAGATAGCAATCCTCATTACAAGCTGTTGAGTGAGAGGAGAGGCAAGTCACATCAGACTCGTGGTAAGCCTTATGACCCTCCAGTTGGCAAAGGGAAATAGAGAGCAACTGATGACAAGAAAACTAGTAGGGGAGATGCTCATGTTGGTATTGTTTGCTATAAGTGTGGGAAACCTGGTCACAAGAGTAATATGTGTAACTCATGGATTCGTGAGATGTTACTGTTGCGGTGAGCTTGGACATGCTATTTCTGAGTGCAAGCACAAGGGGATGGTTTATTTCAACTGCGATGAAGAGGGACACCTGCGTGACAAGTGTCAGAAGCCTAAGAAAGAACAGACTGGTGGAAGGGTGTTCGCTCTATCTAGGACTCAGACATCCAGCGATGACAGACTCATTGGAGGTACTTGTTTCATTAATAGTACTCCCTTACTTGCTATTATTGACACTGGTGCTTCTCATTATTTTATTGCTGCTGATTGTGTTGAACGTTTGGGTCTTGTGTTATCTCACATGAACGGAGAGATGGTAGTTGAGACTGCAGCTAAGGGATCATTGACTACATCTCTTGTATGTTTGAAATGTCCTCTGTCAATATTTGATAGAAATTTCCTTGTTGACTTAGTTTGTTTGCCACTAAGTGGGATGGACGTAATTTTAGGTATGAACTAGTTAGAGTATAATTGCGTTCACATTAATTGCTTTGATAAGTCGGTTAGTTTTTCTACTCCTGAGGAGGAGGGAGCTCGTTTAGTAACTACATCACAGATGAGGCAGACATTGTTAGAAGATTCTCGTGTATTTATGGTTGTGGCATCATTATCCGTTGAGAATCAAGAGCGAATTGATGAATTGGAAGTTGTCCGTGATTTTCCTGAAGTGTTTCCAGATGAAATTCCTGACGTCCCTCCGGAACGAGAAATTGAACTTTCTATTGACCTTGTACCTGGTACCAGACCTGTGTCTATGGCGCCGTACAGGATGTCTGCTTCTGAATTGGCCGAGTTGAAGAAATAGTTAGAAGACTTACTCGAGAAGAAGTTCGTTAGACCAAGTGTATCGTCGTGTGGAGCTCCGGTATTATTAGTAAAGAAGAAGGATGGCAGTATGACATTGTGTATTGATTACCGACAACTGAACAAAGTGACAATTAAGAATAAATATCCGCTCCCAAGAATTGATGACTTGATGGATCAGTTGGTTGGTGCGCGGGTGTTTAGTAAAATTGATTTGAGGTCGGGGTATCACCAGATTAAGGTAAAAGATGAGAATGTTCAGAAGACTGCATTCAGAACTAGATATGGACACTATGAGTATACGGTAATGCCTTTTGGTGTTACTAATGCGTCGGGAGTTTTTATGGAATACATGAACCGTTTCTTTCACGACTATTTGGATTGGTTTGTTGTAGTATTCATTGATGATATCTTAATTTATTCTAAGACGAAGGAGGAGCATGTTGAGCACTTGAGATTAGTACTGCAAGTTTTGAAAGAAAGAAAGTTGTATGCGAAACTGTCGAAGTGTGACTTCTGGTTGGAAGCGGTTAGCTTTCTAGGTCATGTTATATCAGGTAGTGGAATTGCGGTAGACCCATCTAAGGTTGATGCGGTGTTGCAATGGGAGACTCCAAAGTCGGCAACTAAGATTAGAAGCTTTTTGGGACTTGCTGGTTACTACAGAAGGTTCATTGAAGGTTTCTCTAAGTTGGCTCTTCTGTTAACTAAGTTGACTGGTAAAGAGAAAACTTTCGTGTGGAATGCTCAATGTGAAGCGGGTTTTACAGAGTTAAAGAAAAGGTTGACACCGGCTCCGGTGCTGACCTTGCCTAACACAAAGGAACCGTTTGTGGTATACTGTGATGCTTCTATGTTTGGTTTGGGAGGTGTACTCATGCAGGGTAACAAAGTAGTTGCTTATGCTTCAAGACAGTTGAGAATCCATGAGTAGAATTACCCTACACACGATTTAGAACTTGCTGCTGTTGTTTTTGTGCTGAAGATTTTGAGACATTATCTGTATGGTTCAAGATTCGAGGTGTTCAGTGACCATAAGAGTTTGAAGTACCTGTTTGACCAAAAAGAACTGAATATGAGACAGCGAAGGTGGTTAGAACTGTTAAAAGATTATGATTTTAGTTTAAACTACCATCCGGGAAAGGCTAATGTTGTAGCTGATTCCTTAAGCCGCAAGACTTTGCATATGTCAGCAATGATGGATAAGGAGTTGGAATTAATTGAACAATTTAGAGACATGAGTTTAGTTTGCGAAGTGACACCGAGGAGTGTAAAGTTAAGCATGTTAAAGATTAATAATGACTTCCTGGAAAACATCAGAGAAGCGTATAAATTAGATGTAAAGTTGATAGATTTAATGCCTGGAGCAGGACATTCGGAGAATAATGATTATCAGTTGGATGCGCAAGGCGTGTTGAGGTTTCGTGGTCGTATTTTTATTCCTGATAGTGCAGATATGAAGAAAGCGATTCTGGAGGAGGGTCACAGAAGTAAGTTGAGTATTCATCCGGGAGTGACGAAAATGTATAGTGATTTGAAGAATCTGTTTTGGTGGCCTGGTATGAAGCGTGATGTAGCACGATTTGTTTACACGTGTTTGACTTGTCAGAAGTCGAAAGTTGAGCACCAGAAACCAGCTGGGTTGAGGCAACCGTTAGAGATTCTAGAATGGAAATGTGACAGCATTTCGATGGATTTTGTAATGGGTTTGCCGAACACCTTGAGAGGATGTGACTCCATTTAGGTGATTGTTGATAGGCTTACAAAGTCAGCTCACTTTATTCCTATTAACATCACTTTTCCGGAATCGAAGTTGGCAGAGATTTATGTCAGAATGGTTGTTAAATTGCATGGTATTCCGTTGTGTATTGTGTCAGATAGAGATCCGAGGTTTACTTCTGAATTTTGGAAGAGTCTGCAAGAGGCATTGGGTCCTAAGTTGAGGTTGAGTTCAACATACCATCCTCAAACCAATGGTCAGACCGAACGAACTATTCAGTCTTTAGAAGATTTGCTGAGGGCATGTGTTCTTGAGGAAGGCGGTTCGTGGGATACCTATCTTTCGTTGCTAGAGTTTACTTATAATAACAGTTACCACTCTAGTATCGGAATGACACCATTTGAAGCTTTGTATGGTCGGAGGTGTAGGACTCTGTTGTGTTGGTATGAATCGGGGGAGAGTGTGGTACTTGGACCGGAGATTTTTCGGGAGACGACTGAGAAGGTGAAGTCAATTCGAGAAAAGATGAAAGCTTCACAGAGTAGGCAGAAAAGTTATCATGATAAGCGCAGAAAGGATTTAGAATTTGAAGCTGGGGATCATGTATTTTTTAGAGTCGCGCCTGTGACTGGTGTTGGTAGAGCTTTGAAATCTAAGAAGCTTACTCCTCGTTTCATTGGTCTGTATCAGATATCGGACAGAGTTGGAAAGGTTGCATATCGGGTGGCGTTGCCGCCTAAGTTGTTGAATCTGCACGATGTATTTCATGTGTCGCAACTCCAAAAGTATATTTCAGATCCGTCGCATGTCATTTCTATGGATGATGTGCAAGTACGTGACAATCTTACGATGGAGACGATGCCTGTGAGAATTGATGATCGTGAGGTGAAGACGTTAAGAGGAAAAGAGATTGCTTTGGTGAAAGTGGTCTGGTTGGGAGCGGCTGACGAAAGCTTAACGTGGGAACCGAAAAGCAAGATGCGAGAGTCTTACCCCGAGCTGTTTGATCGAGGTAATTTTGAGGACGAAATTCTTTTAAGCTTGGGGGAGTTGTAATGCCCGTTTATTTTAAATTAAATTATTTATTAATTATTGGCCGCGCCCGCCGTATCGTGGTAGTATTCGAGTGTATCGGGTAAAATTCTTTTAGTCGGGATATTTTACCGTTAGTGCGAAATTAAATAAAAAGGAACGAGAAAAATAATAATAGTTGATTTTGATAAATAACTATCTAAGTGGGCCAAATATTATTAATTAAAATAGTAAAAGAGGGTGGTGCTACTAGTAAGCCCAAAATTAACAAAAAAATAAAATAATTTAACTACTATTATCCTAAGTGGGGAAAACTAGTAACAGTAGAAACAAAAATCAAAAAGGAAAAGGAACGTGGCTGGAGGAAGTTGAGAACAGAGGAAATTAACCACCGGAGAGAATTCAAGGTAGTTACAGAAGGGTCACCGGAGAGCAAACCGGAACCAGGAGTTTAGAGTTGCCCTCAATCCAAAGGTAAGGGTGGGGTTCAATTCTATAACTATGAGTGTAAGTGATCTTGATTGGCTGCATTTTGTTGCATAACATTAGTGGATGTATGTATGTCATGTTAGTTATTAGTGCATACATAATATGGACTGTGCAGGGTAAGTTAACTTAGCTAAAAGCAAGTTACGATGGATGTCATACCCAATGTTATGACATGGGTCGTATGACATCAAGCGCAGGTTTGTTATTCTGGTAGCTAGAACTCAGGAAACAAATCAGAAGCTCAAGCTGGAATGCATGAGACATTTTAGAAGCCCTAGGGGAACTAATATGTACCTGATTAAAGTGGCAAGCGTGCAAAATACTCAAGAAAGGTTTTATTATGGATAAAACCTAATTTATGCACCAAGGCCCAAAGGATTGATCTGCGACTATAAATAACAGGAGAAGCAATTCTAGAAGGCAGTTGTTGAAGATAGAGAAACGGAGAAATCACCAGAGTGGTTTAAAAGTGAAGAGGTTGTCCTTCACGATTGTGTCTTAGGAACACTTGTAATCCAAGCAACTGCTGATTGCATTGGTTAGGTAGTTTCTAGACTGTGTATCACTTGAAGTTGTTAAGCAAGAGTGTGTGTCACTTGATCAAACCTTTGAAGCAAGATCAAGGTGTGTGTGTGTGTGTGTGTGTAGTTGAAGTGTCTCTTCATTCTACTATTTACTTTGTAATTGTTTGATATCACTGTTGTGTGATTGTAGGGAGTGAGTGGGTATACTCAGGTCTAGAGTGTCTTTAGGTTAAATTGTCATTGGGTAGGTCTTAAGTGAGGAGTGCAAACTGGAGATTTGACTCTGAATTAATTCTACTGATAGTGAAATTTCTCCCTGGCTTGGTACCCCCAGATGTAAGTGTGTTGCACTGAACTGGGTCAACAACCAACTGTGTTATTTACTGCTTTATAATTACTGCATAATAGTAGGTCTGTAGTGAATGTCACAGTGGATGTTATAACTTCTGTAATAACATCCATCGTAGGCTAGCTAGAATTTACAATTGGCATTAGAGTAGGCACCCTGCCTATTATTTCTGGGTGAGATCTTGGGAAGATAAATTCTGGTACTATGGATAGAAATATAGGATTCACAAATAGACTACCAATTCTGGATGGCTCTAATTATAACTATTGGAAGCCTAGGATGAGTGCATTCCTAAGGTCCTTAGACAGCAAAGCTTGGAGAGCTGCAAGCTCTGGCTGGGAACACCCTGTGAAGACTGACAAGGATGGAGTATCTGTGCAAATTCCTGAAGAGGAATGGTCCAAAGAGCAAGAGGCATTGGCTCTTGGGAACTCTAAAGCATTGAATGCTCTCTTCAATGGTATAGACAAAAACATCTTCAGACTGGTCCACCACTGTGAACTAGCAAAGGTTGTTTGGGACACTCTCAAAACCACTCATGAGGGAACTTCTAAGGTAAAAATGTCTAGGCTTCAAATGTTGACCACAAAATTTGAAAGTCTAAGAATGAAGGAAGATGAGTCCGTTCATGACTTTTACACGAATGTTCTTGAACTAGCTAACACCTCAGGAGCTTTGGGAGAAAAGATGGCTGAAGAAAAGCTTATAAGGAAGATTCTAAGGTCATTACCTAAAAGGTTTGCCATGAAAGTGACAGCCATTGAAGAAGCTCAAGACATATGCCACATGAAGGTGGATGAACTCATTGGTTCTCTCCAAACCTTTGAGATGGGAATGTGTGATCAGGCTGTGGAAAAAAAGAGCAAAAGTATAGCGCTTGTTTCAAATACTGCTGAGGATTCAGAAGATGGAAAATAGGAGAATCTGTCAGAAGCAATAGCCTTGCTTGGAAGACAGTTCAAAAAACTGGTCAAAAGGATAGATGCTAAGTCTAAACCTTATTCCAAAAGCATGACTGCTGACAAAGAGAAATATGAAGATAAAGTAAGCCAAAACAGAGGTGTTCAGTGTCATGAGTGTGAGGGATATGGCCATATTAAAAAGGAATGCCCCACATACCTCAAAAAGAAGGGTAAAGGACTGACTGTCACATGGACTGATTCTGATAGTTAATCAGAAGAAGAGTCAGCCAAGCATGACACTGCTTATAACAATGTTTGTATATCTGATGATGATTCAAGTGAAGAAGAATGGACCTTTGAGAAGCTTACAGCCTCATATCAAAAACTCCACATCAGAAGTATAAAACTTTACCAGCAAGGAGAGCATCAGAAGAAACTCATCAACGAGCTAGAAGCTGAAAAGAGAGAGCATCTAGCTACTATAAACTCACTCCAAGGAGAGGTAAAGGAGTTGAAAGGAGAAAAGGAGCAAATGACAGAATCCATAAGGATGCTCAACTCTGGAACTAACACCCTAGAGGAGATCCTTCAGAGTAGTCAAACTGCAGGAAATAGGTCTGGTCTAGGATTTATTGAGAAACAAAATCCTGTCTTGAAACTCAAGAGGTTGCAGTCTGAGATTAAAAAGTTACAAAGGATGTCACAATCAAAGTTACAACATCCTTCACACAGAAATTAGAATCAAGTTAAGAGAAAATTCCAAGGGCATAGATGTTACCACTGTGGAAAACTTGGGCATATTCGAGCTGTGTGCTTCTGGTTGCATGGATTTCCTAGCCAAAGAAAAATCAAACAAGGTACGCATGGAAAAAGGAAGCATTATCTTACACATGGAAAAAGGAAGCATTATCTTACACATGGAAAAAGGCAACATCATGCCAAGCCTGGCAAGAGGTAGCATCAGGATAAACTTAGGAAGGAAGTGCCTAACAAGCAAAGACAATGGGTTGCCATGACTGTTGCACTAGCAGCTCACACTTCCCTAAGGATGCCAACCAAAGGGGATTGGTACTTTGACAATGGATGTTCCAGACATATGGCTGGAATTGAGGACCACTTGGTTAACATCAGACCTCATGCAACTAGGCATGTAACCTTTGGGGATGGAGCTAGAAGAGAAATCACAGGGCTTGGACAACTTGATAGTCCTAATGTTCCAAAATTGAAGAATGTCTTGCTAGTTAAAGGACTAACTGTCAACCTAATAAGCATAAGTCAGCTATGTGATCAAGGCTTCAAAGTCCAGTTTTCCAAAGACAAGTGTGTGGTTCTCAATGAAGAGGGTAAGAAGGAAATGAGGGGTTCTAGATCCAAGAATAACTGTTACCTGTGGGAGTCCAGAAGTAACCTACCAGGACTGATCAATAAAGAGAAGAGAGATCATATGAACTTGGACAAAGGCAGACATCCTCAAAGAATAAGGAAAGCCATAACCAAAGAATTAGTAAGTGGAACTTATAAGGTCCCTCTGGATAGAACAACAGGTTATGATAGGCAAGCCATGAAAAGACACTCTAAGGATGATCATCATAGAAACCTGGACCTGGTGTACTGGAAGATTATGAAGTCCATGGAAAATGGTCAGCATAAGAAGGGCAATGTCACTCAGAATGTTATGATCTTATATTGTGACATTCAGAGTAACATAAATATGGACTCGGGTCAGCTTGAAAGGAATACAGTATGGGAATTTGAAAATCTTAGAGATAAGTTGGGTATTTGCATGTATGAGGATGCATAGCAATTAATGGCACGTGAGAGTTTTAAAATTTCAATGCAGTCCAAGTTCTTGACCAATAAAACTCTCCATTCCACACAAACGTGCGTCACCACCCCCAACGTTTCTCTCAGAACTCCAACAACAACATATCTTCTCGTAAAGGAGCTTCATCCAAGAGCAACCACAAACTCTCCAAAGATGCTCCTCTGTCTCATGAAGAACGAAGGCGCAAGTATCCTCCTCCCACTGATGAAGAACTTAAGAAGAAATCAGCCTTCATGGGTATGTCAAAAGAGGAAATTAGTGATGACCTGTTCAAAGCAGGGGTGGTCGTCAGAGGCATTACTGTTCCATTGGCTCGCAGGGATCCACCTCATTATTTTGACAAGCCAGAAGAAGATTGCGAATAGGGAATGTACCTCAGACTGCTGCTGAGGTGTTTAAGTGTGCTGCTGATAAGTTGTGCTGAACTTTTTCTGTGTATTGTGACAGCATGATTCTACTTGTGTTACTCTCTATGAGCAGTTTTGTCATGTAATCCCAAACATATGTATTGTTACACTTTATGATCTATGCTAGTTGTTAGTTGGATCTTAATTTGTGGCTAAAAAGGGGGAGAGATGTGATAGAAAACAGCAGGTACAGCAGGTGGGAGAACAGGTTGAAGACTAGCTAGAGCATATGTACCAGAGTGCATATGATAGTATTCTTGCATGCTTGCAGGAGTTGCTGAGTTTGTGCATGTGAAATAAACATGATGATCATGTGTGACAACAGCTAGAGCATATGTACCAAAGTGCATGTGATAGTATTCTTGCATGCTTGCAAGAGCTGCTGAGTTTGTGCATGTGAAATAGATATGTTGATCATGTGTGACAACAACTGGTGATGTTGCTGATGTGTGCATTCCAAGAGTATGCAGGAATGTATGTTAGGTGAGTGTTAGCTACTGATGTGTATATACTAGCAGAATGTGTTAGGTAGAAGCTAGTAGTGGATGTAACTGCAAGGTTGTACAGATTAAGTACTACTAGTTGCACTGAGGCTGGTGTGTGGAACCTAGTAACAGGATTACTGTTATTAGTGAGAAGGTCTTGCAGGTTGTGAGGCTTGCATCAGCTGGGAGGGAGTAACCCAGGAGGTTACTTACCAATGTGTGACTGCAGGATGTGCAGGTGAAGTGTTCAGATGATAAGTTGAGGGGGAGTAACTCTATGTGTTAATCACTCAACAAAGAATGACATCTGTAGTGATAACTAACGGATGGGAGAGTAATTGAGAGCATAGTGCATCCCTTCAGGGGGAGTAGCACAAGGGTGCTAGTGTGTGACTTCAGAAGGTTACTCTGAATGTCATAACATCCAAATCATATTGGACGTCTGTAAAACTGCAAGGTATGCTGGCACAATGTTCAGCTGATGAGATGCATCAGTTGAGGGGGAGTGACATCTGCAGTGAGAACTGTTAGATGGTTAACAAGTAAAGCTTAACAGGACTGAAAGCCAGCTGTGAGGACCCTGAGAGCTTGAGCAGCTAGTGACTTTCTTGCATGACAGGATCTATGTTAAGTCTTCTGCTGTGTGAAAAATCTCTGGTGTAAGTACAGAGTGTTTTAGCCAAAAATGTGCTAAAGGGGGAGTTTGTAAGTGCTCTTGACTGGCTTCATTTTTTGGCATAACATTGGTGCATATATGTATATCATGTCTGTTATTAGTGCATACATAATATGGACTGTGCAGGGTAAGTTAACTTAGCTAAAAGAAAGTTACGATGGATGTCATACCCAATGTTATGACATGGGTCGTATGACATCAAGTGCAGGTTTGTTATTCTGGTAGCTAGAACTCAAGAAACAAATCAGAAGCTCAAGCTAGAATGCAGGAGACATTTTAGAAGCCCTAGGGGAACTAATATGTCCCTGATTAAAGTGGCAAGCGTGCAGAATACTCAAGAAAGGTTTTATTATGGATAAAACCTAATTTATGCACCAAGGCCCAAAGGACTGATCTGCTGCTATAAATAACAGGAGAAGCAATCCTAGAAGGCAGCTGTTGAAGATAGAGAAACAAAGAAATCACCAGAGTGGTTTAGAAGTGAAGAGGTTGTCCTTCACAATTGTGTCTTATGAACACTTGTAATCCAAGCAACTGTTGATTGCATTGGTTAGGTAGTTTCTAGGTTGTGTATCACTCGAAGCTGTTAAGCAAGAGTGTGTGTCACTTGATCAAAGCTTTGAAGCAAGATCAAGGTGTGTGTGTAGTTGAAGTGTCTTTTCATTCTACTGTTTACTTTGTAATTGTTTGATATCACTATTGTGTGATTGTAGGGAGTGAGTGGGTATACTCAGGTCTAGAGTGTCTCTAGATTAAATTGTCATTGGGTAGGTCTTAAGTGAGGAGTGCAAACTGGAGGTTTGACTCTGAATTAATTCTACTGATAGTGAAATTTCTCCCTGGCTTGGTAGCCCCCAGATGTAAGTATGTTGCACTGAACTGGGCCAACAACCAACTGTGTTATTTACTGCTTTATAATTACTGCATAATAGTAGGTCTGTAGTGAATGTCATAGTGGATGTTATAACTTCTGTAATAATATCAATCATGGGCTAGCCAGAATTTACAATGGGTATGACGAATTTCATGAAGGGAATTGAATCATGGGGTTAGTTTCTATGGGTCGATAAATATTAAGGATGATGCTTGTCGGTGTCTGAAAAAATGTTTTATGTCATTAGTTCTATGTGAAAATATTTGGAAAGTTGTTATTGTGTCCTTACTTGATTAGATTGAAAGTTGTGGTTACATGATTCATATGAAATTGTGATGCTTTGGTTATGGACAATTTGGTTGTAGGCGTAATGCCTTGTTTCGTGGTTATTGTTGTTGTGTTGTAGTCCATAATAGATGCATCTCATAGCATATCATCCTGGTTGGCCTGTATTGGCGTTGGTTGTGCCTGTATTGGCGGCCTATAATGGCAGATAAATTGGTTGTGGAGTTCTACTCCAAATTGGTACCACATGCATATGCACAGTTGAGTCGCATAGTGTCGCGTCATTATGTGTTTGCAAGTGATGATGAGTTGCTGAAATTTCTTGTTAATTGTTGTGGATATGAATGATAAATTCATGGCATTTGTTGTCGATAATATTTGGAAGACTGCGAAAATTATAATGCTGTGATATGATCCTGACATGACTTTTATCATGCCTTATGTTATAATTTTGATATCTCACCCTTTACATTGTATGTTACCTCCGTTGGTGGTAATTTGCAGGTAACTCGGAATAAAGTGTCGCTTTTCGTTTAAGGTGTCGTTGGTCGCTCTGATACGTAGCACTCTTGGGGGGATGAATGATTAGTTCTATTGTTTTTAATTGATATCCTTGTTGCTGAATTTTATTAAGTACTTTTCATTAAATTGGTTGCCTCTGTTAAGTGCCAAATGTTGGTTGGACGCACTAAACCGATGAATCGGTAGTGCTGATTTTTATGGTTGAAACTAGTTGTTTTAGTGAATTTATGCAAGATTATTACTTGCTGAATTTTTAATGGAGTTTAGATGCAAAACCTTTCTTGCCTTTGTTTTTTGTTTATTATGAGTTGTTTGAAAGTTTATTAAATTCCGCTGCAAAATAACAGGTTGTCTTATAATTAAGATGCTAAGCAAGTTATCATTGTTTGTTCATCCGATTTTGTGTTATGTATGTTACTAAATGATCTTTTGCAGGTGTATGTTGTCTGTTAAGTTGAAAATGTGACACCTCTGATGCGCTCAGATTTTGTGAGTGTGACGATCGTCACAAGTCCATGGCGCTCGTCATGACCATCACGGTCGTGACAGTTTAATGACGATCGTCATGACCATCACGGTCGTGACAGTTCCATTACGATCGTCATTTAGCTCCTTTTGGTGCACTCTGATTGTTTTTTTCTTATTTTATCTGCTTGGTTAGAATGGGGTGTTACATTAGTGGTATCAGAGCAGGTCGTTCCATCCGACCGAGTTATCAAGTCAGTCATCGTGTCTAGCATTAGAGTATCGTTGTTTGTGAGATCTGACTGTTGGTCGTTGCAGTTTAAGTTAAATGGCTAGAAGGAATGATGCTATAATTGTTGTTGCTCTGCAAGCTATAGCTAATGCTATGGAAAATCAGCCGAATCCTGTTGGAGATGCTGGGTCTCGCAGTTTGGCAACTTTTCAGCGGGAGAATCCACATACCTTCAAGGGTAGGAATAATCCTGATGGTGCGCTGGACTGGTTGAAGGAAATGGAGCGAATATTTCGTGTGATGGATTGTACTCCAGCACAGAAGGTTCTTTATGGGACCCATATGCTAGCAGTCGAAGTTGATGACTGGTGGCTAGAGACCTGTCCAGTATTGGAGGCTGCAGGTGAGGAGATCACTTTGACTGTATTCCGTAGGGAATTTCTGAAGAAGTATTATCCGAAAGATGTCCGTGGTAAGAAAGAGATTGAGTTTCTTGAACTGAAGCAAGGAGACAGATCTATTACTGAATATGTTGTGAAGTTCAAAGAGTTGGCTAAGTTTTATCCGCACTACAGCGCAGAAACCGCTGAGTTATCTAAATGTATCAAGTTTGAGAACAGATTGAAGTCTGAAATCAAGAAAGTAATCGGGTATCAGAAGATCCGTGTTTTTGATTCATTGGTTGAAAGCTGTAGAATTTATGAAGAAGATAGCAATCCTTATGACAAGCTGTTGAGTGAGAGGAGAGGCAAGTCACATCAGACTCGTGGTAAGCCTTATGACCCTTTAGTTGGCAAAGGGAAACAGAGAGCAACTGATGACAAGAAAACTAGTAGGGGAGATGCTCCTGCTGGTATTGTTTGCTATAAGTCTGGGAAACCTGGTCACAAGAGTAATATGTGTAACTCTGGATCCGTGAGATGTTTCCATTGTGGTGAGCTTGGACACGCTATTTCTGAGTGCAAGCGCAAGGGGATGGTTTATTTCAACTGCAATGAAGAGGGACACCTGCGTGACAAGTGTCAGAAGCCTAAGAAAGAACAGACTGGTGGAAGGGTGTTTGCTCTATCTAGGACTCAGACATCCAGCGATGACAGACTCATTGGAGGTACTTGTTTCATTAATAGTACTCCCTTACTTGCTATTATTGACACTGGTGCTTCTCATTGTTTTATTGCTGCTGATTGTGTTGAACGTTTGGGTCTTGTGTTATCTCATATGAACAGAGAGATGGTAGTTGAGACTCTAGCTAAGGGATCAGTGACTACATCTCTTGTATGTTTGAAATGTCCTCTGTCAATATTTGATAGAGATTTCCTTGTTGACTTAGTCTATTTGCCACTAAGTGGGATGTTCGTAATTTTAGGTATGAACTGGTTAGAGTATAACTGCGTTCATATTAATTGCTTTGATAAGTCGGTGAGGTTTTCTACTCCTGAGAAGGAGGGAGCCCGTTTAGTAACTACAACACACATGAGGCAAATATTGTTAGAAGATGCTCAGGTATTTGTGTTGGTGGCATCATTATCCGTTGAGAATCAAAAGCGAATTGATGAATTGGAAGTTGTCCGTGATTTTCCTAAAGTGTTTCCAGATGAAATTTCTGACGTCCCTCCGGAACGAGAAATTGAATTTTCTATTGACCTTGTACCTGGTACCAGACCTGTGTTTGTGGCGCCGTACAGGATGTCTGCATCTGAATTGGCCGAGTTGAAGAAACAGTTGGAAGACTTACTCGAGAAGAAGTTTGTTAGACCAAGTGTATCGTCGTGGGGAGCTCCGGTATTATTAGTAAAGAAGAAGGATGGCAGTATGAGGTTGTGTATTGATTACCGACAACTGAACAAAGTGACAATTAAGAATAAATATCTGTTCCCAAGAATTGATGACTTGATGGATCAGTTGGTTGGTGCGCGGGTGTTTAGTAAAATTGATTTGAGGTCGGGGTATCACCAGATTAAGGTAAAAGATGAGGATGTTCAGAAGACTGCATTCAGAACTAGATATGGGCACTATGAGTATACGGTAATGCCTTTTGGTGTTACTAATGCGCCAGGAGTTTTTATGGAATACATGAACCATATCTTTCACGATTATTTGGATCGGTTTATGGTAGTATTCATTGATGATATCTTAATTTATTCTAAGTCGAAGGAGGAGCATGTTGAGCACTTGAGATTAGTACTGCAAGTTTTGAAAGAAAGAAAGTTGTATGCGAAACTGTCGAAGTGTGACTTCTGGTTGGAAGCGGTTAGCTTTCTAGGTCATGTTATATCAGGTAGTGGAATTGCGGTAGACCCATCTAAGGTTGATGCGGTGTTGCAATGGGAGACTCCAAAGTCGGCAACTGAAATTAGAAGTTTTTTGGGACTTGCTAGTTACTACAGAAGGTTCATTGAAGGTTTCTCTAAGTTGGCTCTTCTGTTAACTAAGTTGACTGGTAAAGGGAAAACTTTCGTGTGGGATGCTCAATGCGAAGCGGGTTTTACAGAGTTAAAGAAGAGGTTGACGTCGGCTCCGTTGCTGACCTTGCCTAACACAAAGGAACTGTTTGTGGTATACTGTGATGATTCTAAGTTTGGTTTGGGAGGTGTACTCATGCAGGGTAACAAAGTAGTTGCTTATGTTTTAAGACAGTTGAGAATCCATGAGAAGAATTACCCTACACACGATTTAGAACTTGCTGCTGTTGTTTTTGTGCTGAAGATTTGGAGACATTATCTGTATGGTTCGAGATTCGAGGTGTTCAGTGACCATAAGAGTTTGAAGTACCTGTTTGACCAAAAAGAACTGAACATGAGACAGCGAAGGTTGTTAGACTTGTTAAAAGATTATGATTTTGGTTTAAACTACCATCCGGGAAAGGCTAATGTTGTAGCTGATGGCTTAAGCCGCAAGACTTTGCATATGTCAGCAATGATGGCTAAGGAGTTGGAATTAATTGAACAATTCAGAGACTTGAGTTCAGTTTGCGAAGTGACACCGAGGAGTGTAAATTTGGGCATGTTAAATATTAATAATGACTTCTTGGACAACATCAGAGAAGCGCAAAAATTAGATGTGAAGTTGATAGATTTAATGCCTGAAGCAGGACATCTGGAGAATAATGATTATCAGTTGGATGCGCAAGGCGTGTTGAGGTTTCGTAGTCGTATTTGTATTCCTGATAGTGCAGATATGAAGAAAGCGATTCTGGAGGAGGGTCACAGATGTAAGTTGAGTATTCATCCAGGAGCGACGAAAATGTATAGTGATTTCAAGAATCTATTTTGGTGGCCTGGTATGAAGCGTGATGTAGCACGATTTGTTTACGCATGTTTGACTTGTCAAAAGTTGAAAGTTGAGCACCAGAAACCAGTTGGGTTGAGGCAACCGTTAGAGATTCCAGAATGGAAATGGGACAGCATTTCGATGGATTTTGTAACGGGTTTGTCGAACACCTTGAGAGGATGTGACTCCATTTGGGTGATTGTTGATAGGCTTACAAAGTCAGCTCACTTTATTCCTATTAACATGACTTTTCCGGTATCGAAGTTGGCAGAGATTTATGTCAGAATGATTGTTAAGTTGCATGGTATTCCGTTGTGTATTACGTCAGATAGAGATCCGAGGTTTACTTCTGAATTTTGGAAGAGTCTGCAAGAGGCATTGGGTTCTAAGTTGAGGTTGAGTTCAGCATACCATCCTCAAACCGATGGTCAAACCGAATGAACTATTCAGTCTTTAGAAGATTTGCTGAGGGCATGAGTTCTTGAGGAAGGCGGTTCGTAGGATACCTATCTTTCGTTGATAGAGTTTACTTATAATAACAGTTACCACTCTAGTATCAGAATGGCATCGTTCGAAGCTTTGTATGGTCGGAGGTGTAGGACTTTGTTGTGTTAGTATGAATCGGGGGAGAGTGTGGTACTTGGACCGGAGATTGTTCGGGAGACGACTGAGAACGTGAAGTCAATTCGAGAAAAGATGAAAGCTTCACAGATTAGGCAGAAAATTTATCATGAGAAACGCATAAAGGATTTAGAATTTGAAGTTGGGGATCATGTATTTTTGAGAGTCACGCCTGTGACTGGTGTTGGTAGAGCTTTGAAATCTAAGAAGCTTACTCCTCGTTTCATTACTCCGTATTAGATATCGGACAGAGTTGGAAAGGTTGCATATCGGGTGGCGTTGCCGCCTAAGTTGTCGAATATGCACGACGTATTTCATGCGTCGCAACTCTGAAAGTATATTTCAGATCCGTCGCATGTCATTCCTATGGACGATGTGCAAGTACGTGACAATCTTACAGTAAACGATGCCTGTAAGAATTGATGATCGTGAAGTGAAGACGTTAAGAGGAAAAGAGATTGCTTTGGTGAAAGTGGTCTGGTTTGGAGCGGGTGGTGAAAGCTTGACGTGGGAATTGGAAAGCAAGATGCGGGAGTCTTACCCCGAGCTGTTTGATCGAGGTAATTTCGAGGACGAAATTCTTTTAAGCTTGGGGGAGTTGTAATGCCCGTTTATTTTAAATTAAATTATTTATGAATTGTTGATCGCGTCCGCCGTATCATGGTAGTATTCGGGTGTATCGGGTAAAATTCTTTTTGTCGGGATATTTTACCGTTAGTGCAAAATTAAATAAAAAGGAATGAGAAAAATAATAATAGTTGATTTTGATGAATAACTATCTAAGTGGGTCAAATATTAGTAATTAAAATAGTAAAAGAGGGTGGTGCTACTAGTAAGCCCAAAATTAACAAAAAAAATAAAATAATTTAACTACTAGTAACCTAAGAGGGGAAAACTAGTAACAGTAGAAACAAAAATCAAAAAGCAAAAGGAACGTGGCTGGAGGAAGTTGAGAACAGAGGAAATTAACCACCGGAGAGCAACCCAGAACCGGGAGTTTAGAGTTTCCCTCAATCCAAAGGTAAGGGTGGGGTTCAATTCTATAACTATGGGTATGATCAATTTCATGAAGGGAATTGAATCATGGAGTTAGTTTCTGTGGGTCGATAAATATTAAGGATGATGCTTGTCGGTGTCTGAAAAAATGTTTTATGTCATTAGTTCTGTGTGAAAATATTTGGAAAGTTGTTATTGTATCCTTACTTGATTAGATTGAAAGTTGTGGTTACATGATTCGTATGAAATTTTGATGCTTTGGTTAAGGACAATTTGGTTGTAGGCGTAATGCCTTGTTGCGTGGTTGTTGTTGTTGTGTTGTAGTCCATAATAGATGCATCTCATAGCATATCATCCTGGTTGGCCTGTATTGGCGTTGGTTGTGCCTGTATTGGCGACCTATAATGGCAGATAAATTGGTTGTGGAGTTCTACTCCAAATTGGTACGACATGTATATCAATAGTTGAGTCGCATAGTGTCGCGTCATTATGTGCTTGCAAGTGATGATGAGTTGCTGAAATTTCTTGTTAATTGTTGTGGATATGAATGATAAATTCCTGGCATTTGTTGTCGATAATATTTGGAAGACTGCGAAAATTATAATGTTTTGATATGATCTTGACATGACGTTTATCATGCCTTATGCTATAATTTTGATATCTCACCCTTTACGTTGTATGTTACCTCCGTTGGTGGTAATTTGCAGGTAACTCGGAATAAAGTGTCGCTTTTCGTTTAAGGTGTCGTTGGTCGCTCTGATTAGCACTCTTAGGGGGGATGAACGATTAATTATATTGTTTTTAATTGATTTCCTTGTTGCTGAATTTTATTAAGTACTTTTCATTAAAAGTGTTGCCTCTGTTAAGTGCCAAATGTTGGTTGGACGCACTAAACCGATGAATCGGTAGTGCTGATTTTTATGGTTGAAACTAGTTGTTTTAGTGAATTTATGCAAGATTATTACTTGCTGAATTTTTAATGGAGTTTAGATGCAAAACCTTTCTTGCCTTTGTTTTTGGTTTATTATGAGTTTTTTGAAAGTTTATTAAATTCCGCTGCAAAATAACAGGTTGTCTTATAATTAAGATGCTAAGCAAGTTATCGTTCTTTGTTCATCCGACTCTGTGCTATGTATGTTACTAAATGATCTTTTGCAGGTGTATGTTGTCTGTTAAGTTAAAAATGTGACACCTCTGATGCGCTCATATTTTGTGAGTGTGACGATCGTCACAACTCCATGGCGCTCGTCATGACCATCACGGTCGTGACAGTTTAATGACGATCTTCATGACCATCACGGTCGTGACAGTTCCATTACGATCGTCATTTAGCTCCTTTTGGTGCACTCTGATTGTTTTTTTCTTATTTTATCTGTTTGGTTAGAATGGGGTGTTACACAATCACTCCAAAACACACTGTTTCACTTAAGCCTTTGTCTGAGCCACGTGTGCTTTCTTTTGGCCTTTGGATTGGATTACTTTTTGATCTGACTGCCCAGAGCGCGTTCCACCATGGACCTCTGTTGACTCCTCACACACAATCCACAAGCACTCACGTTTTTGCTGATGGACCTGGGCTGGCTTTGTTGTTTGCACCCCCTTTGTGAGCCCAACTTAATTTTCAATGTGTTTGGGCTGCTTTCTGCACCCCCTGTCTTATTAATTTTAATTTCATTTTCTTTCCTTTGTATTTTGTTGCTGTTTAGATTTAATTAAAAATATAATACCTATATTGGTCATAAAATTCCCCAAAAATATGTTTTAGACAATTTGAAGTGTCTTTTATTTTATGAAATTTTTATTTTATTTTTTTGGATTATTTTTCAATTAAAAATGGAATTTAACATTAGAGGTGTTTTATTTGATCCAATTCTTGACATTTTTTAGTTTTTATTTTATTTCTCTCATTTCCTTTTGATCCAATGAGTAAAAATCAATCCTCATATCAATGATGAGTTGATTAATTTTTTGAGGACCATTTTGCCCCTGTTGGTTGACTTTTTAGTTGACTTTTGATGCATTTCATTTGACCCTCGACAATCCTCCTTCATAGTAGAGCACCCTTGTGAATTAATTTCTATGGTGATGTTGTGAAGTGACTTTGATTGTAATCTTTTGGCCTCTGGTTTCCAACATGTTTATGAGCTTCTTGCATTTTATTTGGCTGTTTTTGAATCATTTTCCTAATTTTAGGGTAACTTGCAAGCCAAAGGGAGGTTCATACAAACACATTGACCTAGTTTGCCTTGGATATGCCATTTATGGATCCTTTGAGCCTCCAATGCCTTTTGGTTCATGTTGTTAACATGTTAAGGATGATGCTTGCTCATTTTTAGATCATTACATTATGTATTGCTTGTTCATTTGGTTGTTTACCTTTGAGTTCCCAATTAGGGTTTCTATGTGAGACATGCTTGCTTTCCTTTGGGAATTTGCTTGCATCTCTTTGTATTTTATTTGCTTTTGCTTTTGAGAACTTTTATTTCATTTACCTTGCTGTCCAATGACTTTGGAGTCTCAATTAAGTTGGCTTGGTCCCTCCTTTGGAGGTACTTGAAGCATGCCTAGAATGATGAATCCATGAGGACTTCTTTGTGCTTTCTTTTGCATCTTTCTTGTGATGCTCATGGTTGAGTGCACATTATGAGTTCCTTGCTGTCCTCATATAGCCTCCCGTCCTCACTTTGTTTTAGGTCTTCTTTGCCTTTCATTTGTGTTTGGGTTTTGACATTGTGGTTGATGTTTGAATGGTTTAGGCCATTTCATCCCATTTTAGTGCACTTGTGTGTTTCTTTTGATCCATTTCTTTTTCCTTTCATCTCTTGCATTTATGATATTGTTGCTTGAGGTTGAGATGAGCTTGTGGAGGCTATTTCCCCACACCAATTTCCTCCCTCACTTTCATTCCATGTTTGCATTCTTGCATGTTTATGTTGTTCTCTTCTGTCTCCTCCCCCTTAGGATATCTAATCTCTCTTGTTCAAGGGAGGTTATGATAGACATTAGGATCTTAACCATGTATGATAACATTAGGTAGCATTCCTTTATCTCAATCTTAGGATCACCATTGCATGACAACTTTAGGTTTAAGTTTAGTCCCCCTTTAGTGTCCCTTCTCTTCTCATCTCAAAACAGTCATAAAACACCTAATAAAGGTTAATGATTATTGTGCGTTACGAGCCTTAAGATCTTGGGAAAGGGTTGTTGAAGGGTTTCTCTTCAATGGCTTGGATCTTTAGTGTAGCACCCTTTGGGTGATATGAGACACATTCACTCCTAAGTCATAGTCTCTAGTGCGATATGAATTGCAAACAATTCAAAAACACTTCTCCTCTAAAAAACACAAAAACAAATCATTCAAACTTCTTTTTTCCCTTTGGGGCCTTTAATCTTGGAAAATCATTTTCACAAGGAGAGTTTTGTTAACTCTTGGTTCTATCGCAACCGGTAACGCCTAAGTCTCCAATGGTCGAGTTGCATACACCAAACTGCTATAACTAATCGTTAACCCTACTAGGATAAAACAGTTGAACAAACCTGTGTTCCATGTTAGCCCGAACTACGTTTGCTCTGATCTTTCATACCAGATGAAAGTACGTAGGCACAAGATGCGATGTCTTGGAGAGCAACCTTCCCCCCTTTCACCTGTAGTTAGTCGAACTACATTGACTCTGACTTCTCATTTCAGATGAGATACGTAGGCACAAAGCGTCGTTGCTTTGCCGAGTCACTTCCTTTTTCTTTTGTCCCTTGACCTTTAGTTAGATAGTTTTGATCACCCTTTTAGATAGATAACAAGCGTGGATCCCGTCGAGTACGACGAACGTGAGGGGTGCTAACACCTTCCCCTTGTGTAACCGACTCCTGAACCCGAGATTTTGTTGCGATGACCGATCTTATCCCTTTTTTTCATTAGATTTTCTCTTAGCGTTTCCTTTCCCTCTCTTGGGATAAATAACGCACGGTGGCGACACTTCTGTCATTGTCGGCCTCGATTTTCGCAGTAGTAATAATGATTAATAACTAAGGGAACTCAAATTAAATTATAAATATAAGCAAAGCATCAAAATAGAGAAATAACCGATATCCGGATCATCAATTTCAGTCTCCCCATTTTTGATGCTCGGCAACACGATTAATTTGAGTGAAGTGGAGCCATACTCCCCTTGCAACAATTACTTAACCATATAAATTATTGTTTTCAAACGATAATCCTTTCTTCCCCTTTGACAAAATCAAAAAGGAATAGAGAAAAAAACAGAATGTACAAATGGTAATAACACATAGTGAATAACAGAGATAGAATCCAGCAAACTCAACATGCAACAACAAAGTAGACATCTCATGCAAATTGAAGCGGTTAGAACATAAGTGTCACACCCTAATTTTTGAATTTAAGATCCCACCTCTTGTGTGTGTTTATTGCGTCATCTTGGCTTTATATTTCATATTCATGTTTATTGCAACTGGCCAGTTTGTGCAGGTCTGTTAAGATTAGTGACATTGTTTCTATTAGATCTAAGCACCTCAAGCTGTCTATGGGTCTTTTCCGAAGTATCTTTATCAAGAGTTTCCCGACAGGTTACAAGGCATTGTTGCTAAAAAGAGTTGAGTTAAGTATATTTTGGATTTTACGATCTTCTGAGACAGTGTGATGATGTTTTGGTCCCGGCCAGTCGATTTTATTAAAGCGTCTCTCAAAATGGAAAGTGGAAGTTCGATTATGGTTGGTTGTTCGC
Source organism: Lathyrus sativus (assembly GCA_963859935.3). Classification (NCBI taxonomy): domain Eukaryota; kingdom Viridiplantae; phylum Streptophyta; class Magnoliopsida; order Fabales; family Fabaceae; genus Lathyrus; species Lathyrus sativus. The sequence continues at coordinate 491,963,168 of OZ012741.1, forward strand.
TTTTAAATCAACATGCACATCAAAATTGGAAATTCATAATCAAGACTTTTTGGAGCAGAACCTTTTTATTCATTAATCAGAAACGGTTTGCATTTTATTACATGGATTGAGCTGTAAGACTACATTTTGAATTACAATTTACAAGATGCCGAGTTACATTATTTCTAAAGCTACAGTCCTAAGGCTTCTAACTTCTTGGGTCTTCTGGCTCCGAATCTTTACCTTCATCAGACACTGAACCTGCACAATGACCAACCGTTATTTTTAGAATAAAAGAGATTTTATTTGTTTTGCCTCAGCCCTCAGAAAATCATCATCACCGGGCCGAGACGGAAGGGTAACGACCGAAGTCGCTGCCAGCTTCTAAAATCAGGGACAATCTATTTTCGGCAGTATCAAGGCAACTTCTGTTCTTATCAAATTTTAAAAGTCAATCCGCGGGTCAAAAGTCCAAGTCCAACATTGTCAAAAGTCAACGGGTCAAAGGAAAGAAGACTTTTTTGGCCAAAACAGGCGAAGCCCAACAGCAAGCACGTCACAACGCCTTTGTAAGAAGGGGGTGTCAACAGCAACAAATCCCACAAGCCATCAATAATTAATTAAAAATTAATTAATTAAATTAATCCAACAAAATCCATCCGGCAACAGCAATGTCATGATTTCAAAACTCTAAAAAAAAGCAACATTCCAAACCCGTCTCGTCCAGCAATCACGACAAGAATCAAAATCAGTTTCTTTTCCGAGATCCAACGACATCTTTGATATGAAAGAAGAAGAATCTGAAGATTTTCCAAACCATTAAAACATTTCCAAAACCATTTTATCAAGATCAGCGACAAATCCAAACGCAGACAGAAAGGGATTCAGTACGCCATAAATCCTTCCATTTCAAGTCGGACAAGAATCATCCAAAATGGGAAAGTTTTAAAAGAAAATAACTTAATGCAATCCAAAACAGAGTATAAAAAGAAGAGGATGAATCAGAAATAAACGGGAAAAAATAATCATCATATTCACAAGTTTAACACCCACAAGCTCAGATCAAAAGAAGCATCATCATCGTAAGTGCTCAGACGCTCTCTCGAAACATCACCGAAAAGCCATACAAAACTCAATCTCGACCATCAACAGTTCCTCAAAACCGTCATCGCTCCAAATCGCAACCGTAAGCCACCATTAATATTCATTTTGCGTTGTCTCTATTGTTTTGTAGGTTTGTTCTACATGCAGAAGAAGAAGAGGATCGTCGTGTAAAATGAAGATGGAAAAGAAAGGAGGAACAAAGTCGAAGAAGAAGAGGGAGGCCGCGAACCATGGCAGACGATCGAAGAGAAGGAGAGAGATATAGAGAGGAAGAAGAAAGAAAAATGGGGAAACGGTGCTGAGAATTAGAAGTGGGGGGAGGAGGGATTTAGGTTTTGTTTTGTGTGTTATTTGTAATTAATCATGTATGTGCGTCCCACTGTAGCTGTCGTGCACCCCACGCATGCAGCCCTTGAGATCTCCAACGGATCTAATCGTACGATCCACAACGTGAAACCCACCGTAAGCCCTACACCCGCGCCACACCTTATCCTCCGCCCCATCCTTTAATCTCCCCCATTAACCATTAATCTTCCTTTAACCTTTAATTAACCACCTTTTTTTATTTAATCTGAATTACTTTAAGATAATTATTTTCAAATTATTCTGTTTAATTAATAATTTTCCTTTTCTTAATAAAATCGGCCACTTTTAATCAACCTATTTTTCCTAATCAATTAACTTATTAATTAATAAAAACCTTTTCTCAACTTTCATCTTTTATAATAACCAAACTTTTTAATAAAAACCATTATAATAATAAGCCTTTTTTAAAAGTTAATTGAACAATTCTTTTTTATAATAAATCTTTTATAAGAAACTCTTTTAATTTGATCTAAGTAATTTACACTAATAATCCCTTTTTTACATAATTTAACTAACTCATATCCATTAATAATAACAAATTTTTATATTAAAACTCCTTCGTAATAATATAAATAATCTAATAAACAACTTTTATTAAATTGAGTAATTTCCTTTTTTTTTTAATAAAATAAACCTTTTTAGAATCCTTTTAGTTAAAATTTCTACATAGAATTTAATTCACCTCTAAAACTTTTTACTTAAAACTAATAAAATTAATACAACATTTTCCTAAAATCGATCGCGCCTAAAATCGATTGTGCACGCTTCCATCTCTCAGCATCGACTCGAACTTTCACACGACTCTCACTTGTCTCTTTTAGCACCTTTATTTATTTGCTTGCTTTTACTTTATCCGCAATTTATTTTACCGTACTGCATAATGTCCATAGGAAGAATCTGCGCATGACTCAATACTTATGCGTATGCATCTCATCTTGCATCGTTTTCCCCACTCGATCATTGATCCTTTTAAAGTTGATCGCTTAAGTTTAGATCCTACCCATAAGGAGGACCTTTTTCTTTTACAACTTAGATAAACCACATTCAAGTCAATCAAACTATTATCCCCATTAGAGAATAAGATGTTAGTCATCTTGACAGTCGAGAAATAAATCTTTTGCGCCATAATAATACAATCGAGATATAAGATCTTTTCCTCTTGAGAGTGATAGTGGTATACTCGTCGATCACAATCCGAGTTTCTAAACCCTTCTCTCAAGACGATGCAAAGATCATATCCTACAAGTTGTGGTGGTTAAGTCGAGTGTTCTCCCTTAAGATGACGACTCGTCTTTTCTCCTAGAACCAATCAATCAACAAACCCTTACCCTTAGGAACTTTGACCAACAGTAAAAAAGTTCCTCAAACCCTTTAGGGGAACTACAAATACTATGATTTCATTTCCGTCAGGATATGTAGGCACAAGATGCGACGTCTTGGCGATTATACTTAGAAATAAACCACTAGGTCTTTCACCCTTAAGCAGACAACCCTTAGCAATAAACACCATAAAACAA